>JAMQGT020013034.1:0-88953 GCA_024447675.2 Pterophyllum scalare | reverse complement strand
TACAGAGCTCTGACTTATAGCAAAACCTCGACACAAATTTGCTGCTTCGATGCTTCATTTAAACTCTGCAGCGCACAGGTATCTCCGTGTAAATGAGCGTTTCACCCACATCAGCACCATTACAGTTTTCCATAGTCGTTTTTTTCTTCTTGTGGGTTTAATGGATGACAAAAAGCCAGCTTAGAGCTGCATTACTGCCATCTACTGATCTTGAGTGTGTATCAGCGATTTAAAAAACGCTTAGCTTCTAAAAGAAACTTCTCCGTGGGATTCCCTTTAACACTAAATGGATCATGGCTGACACTGTTTCCCACGCCTCCACCGCTCTCTACCATGTTTGTGTGTTGTGCTCGCTGTGTTGAGAATTTCAGCTGTTATTTTTTTCTCTACTTCAGCTTTCAGTTTAACTGCAGTTTACTAGCGAGTGCCGCCATTAGCACTAGCGATCGTCCAGTACTGGAAGGTCTCCTTCCCTGTCAAAATATTTTTTAATACTTTAATCCCTGATCAGTGACTAAATATAGACCTGCAGTAGAAATGTGTTTAGGATAATGCTCGTGAATACAACGCATTACAACATTGCGCTCTTGCAGCCCCAGTTTTTCAACATAAACACGGATAATACAACAACAGCAGTCAGCTGTTCGACGTGCAGTCTGTCTGCACAAGTGCAAAGAGGTGGAGCCGGTGCCAGAGACGACGAGCTTAGATGGAAAGAAGCTTCCAAAAGAAGCTTTTTCCCCTGTAACCACCATTAAACCTTTACTGGGAAACAGCTGGAGGTCCTTCATCAACCACCTGATCAGTAAGTGAAGAAAAAGAGAACTTTGTAGCTGCTCCATCCACCCTGATTGGTTCACACAGGGAAAAACTGCAGTATGGAAGGTAAAATATGCAGATGAACTGTTAATACAAAAAAAAGTATTGCTTATCCGATTACTCGAGTAATCGATGGACTAATCGATAGAATACTTGATTACTAAAGTAATTGATAGCTGCAGCCCTATTATACACACTTACACAAAATTTATTAAAAGTTATGAAATATTATTAATAATATTAACATTAGCGTTTCACCTGCTTCCCACACACCTGATCATTAACACCACCTTACTGAGATAATACCAGCGTTTTACAGCAGGGCACGCTCTGAAAGGTACAGGGCAGTGTTCAGGACTAAGATTAGGAAAGGCTAATCCACCGCGGTGTGGTGATTTTCTCTAAACACAAACGCTAAACTGGGAAAAACACTTTACCCTGCATGACATTTAAATGCTTACCTTTGCATGGAGATCTGGGTGACGTTTCAAGATTTGTCCTGTTTTTACCTGAGATAGTCACCCCCACAGGGTTTACACATCGTTTTGTTTGTCGCAACATCGAAGGACAAATGTGTCCATACATCGCTCTGCTCTTTCTCCCTGCTGACATTGTTTACATGACTTAGTTCTATCGGAAGTAACGACAAATCACAGGCTAGTTTGGCCTTCCCGGGTTTAGAGCAAATTTGTGCAACTGTGCGTTTGACTGGATGTTTTCCTAACTTGTCCCACCCTTTCACAAAATTAAATCAGTTCTGATTGGATGTCGTCCTGCCAAGCATTCTAATTTTTATTCGTTGACGAAAGTGTCAATTAATTTCATCATCGTTTTTATCCTTTTAGGTAGTTTTTTAGTTGTCTCGTTTTCGTCATGAAAAAAGGTCGTTGATGAAAACTATGACGAAAATATTTTGTCAACGAAATTAACACTGTTTCTAATAATGTTTTGTTTTGTGACATTGATGTTTTACTTTGAGGCCTGTTGCTTTGGATTTTTTATGGGAGAAAATACTCCACTTGTCAACTGAGAAATGTTGTAATTATTGGGACATGATGCAGTTTTACTTTATTTTATATGAACTACTTCCCTGTGGAAAGAAACACAAGTTCAAAGATCAGGAAATGCAGACTTCTCTAACTAACATTAGCCATGAGCTTACTCCCTCTGCAGCTTTTTGCTTGTGACTAATTTCCTTTTAACAAATTAAAGCACTGTGGCTGCAGCCTTGGCTGCCAGTGATCCAGCAGGTTTTCTGTCCTTCCACCACAGACACTCATGTTACGAGGACAGTGACACCTAAACTGTATTGTAAACATATGCCCACATATATAATATCCAGTTTGGATGGAAATTGTTTCTGCCAAATAGGGAGAGCAAGAAAAGCAGAGGAGATGACATATCAATCAAATGGCAGCTCTGAGCCTTTCCCTCTAATATCTTTCTGATGGTTAGTCAGCCCACCAAGACCCTGTGGATCTCAAAGTGCTCCGTCCATCCATCTATGTGCCATATGCATTTAGGGAAGGATATTTTGACTTTAACACTGTGATACTGGCAGAAACTATCCACTGACTGCCAAACTGTATTAAGAAATATTGCAGTTGTAACCTCTTCAGGACTGCCCTCTATCTGGTCACAAAGAGAAGCAAAAAGGGAACGTATATTCACTTCACTGCTGTAAATGCATTTTGTTGCTAAAAATAAGAAGCATCACTTATTTAGCTTTATAAATTATAGCATATTTTTATTTAATCTATTTTCATATTTCACATACATTTATAAATAAGACATTCATAGCATCAATCTGTGCTGTGGTACTTTCATTTTAGTTAAACGCTAACATCAACATGCTGATCATGGCAGTGCTGAAGTGGGCCCAATGATTTATATGATGATATATATACATATATATGTTCATACTCCAACATATTGGACAATTATATTTCATGGATGAGAGGAATAGTATTTTCAGTACCAAATTTCATTGCAGTTTATCCAATAGTTGCTGATCAACTTGACATCAACAGAAGTGTTAAGTGTTGTTGATACCAGACTGTAAACTGCTCTAAACCCCTGAATAAAGTAATTAGCACTCCGCTGTGCCTAAAAAAAAGAAAAAAAAGCTAGGTATACTATTTCAGCCAAAGCACTGCAGGCACTCCCCCCCCCCATTTTCTCTGTATTGGCATAATGTTAATTGGCACTTGAGTAAGGACAATAGTGTCATCTTCATAATTTATTGAAAGACTTTGAATGCCATGACGTATTGGCTGACAAGTTGAAAAAAAAAAAAGCTGCTGCTTTTCAATTTAACTGATTCACAAACTGTGGCGATCTGCCTCCTTCAGTTAATTTATGTTTCCCCTCTCCCTCATGTGTAAGGCCAAATTAAATTGTCTAATTTAAATTGTTCTCATAGCTCCAGCGAACAGCACGATGTCTCCTCAGTGGGGTCGGCCTCAAGGAAATAGCCTTCTATTAAGTTGTCATTTATCGGCATGCATGAACTGCAAGGGGTGCAGATTTTTTTTCAATCAAAACAATGGACGCATCCATTGGCTCACACAGAGAAAAAAACCCGATGGAAGATGGTGCCCTGCTGAGAAGCTATATAAAAGCTTGAGATGTACCATTAAACATTCCCGACTATGGTCACACAGAGAATTATAAAACACAAGTAATTGAATTCAAAGACTTTCTCAGATCCCATCAGTCATTCAGAAGAGGTAAGCTCTGGATGACCCTGCTAAAATATTATAGCAAATATACTTTTTGTGAAATATAATCACTAAACTGAAGGGTAAGCTAACCCTCTTTTTCCTCCTTATCTAATCTCACAAAGAAGAAACCAACTGCAGAGTATCGGCAGTCTGAGTTAGTATTTAACAAATGTCTACAAACTGTTTCTAATTAGTTCCTCCAAACTAACAATGAACCAAAAAGCATCAATATAAAAAGAATCATCTGAAAAAAAGAGATCTCTGCGTACTGTCAACAGCGTGGTATTAAGGGAGTCTAGGAAAAGAGTCTCACTTGGTGATAAACTCTGGAGTGTAAAAGCACCACAGACAGGGTGAGACGAGATTTACCCTGGAGTCGGGTAACGCTGGCAGAATGTCACCTACTCACATTATATCTATATATAGAAGCTTAGTTAAGCACAAAGAAAAGAGGGAGAATTTTTCAGGCAACTAGCAGTGATTTGAATGCTGCTACTAAAAGTTTGATGAAGCATGAATTTCATTTTCTCAGCATTTTGAATTATGACTTTGTGACTGTGTAGTGTGTGTGCTGGCATTTGTTGTATCTGCACATTTACCAGCTGTTTTAGACAGGTAGGTAATTTTTTGATATGCCAATGGTTTTATAGAGTTTCAAAGGGGAACTATAATCAAGAGACATTTGACCCTTACTTGATGCAGGACCTCACTTTTCCCTATGCTGTCAGTGAACATTGCCTGTGAGGATAAATTGTTAATGCGGAATACTTAATGTACCACGAATTTATGTGACTGTACTCCCAAGAATAAAGCTTCGAAAGCTTACCCTGAAACAACATATGTGTTCATTCAAGTGACAATTAGTCATACAGTAATAAGTTATTCTGGATGAATGAAAGGATTTCAAATGAGGATGCCACTAGAGATATCCCAAGGCAATCCTAAGAATTGGTATTCCGACAAGCCTTGACTATGATAATGGACTGATATTGTCTAAAATAAAGCCAATCAAAATCCAATCCTTTCTTTATTATACTCGACTCCCTCCCAGTAAACATCAATAACCATAACCAATAACCAAACCAGACCACGTATACTTTATCTCATATTTGGGAAATTATTTTGTTACAGCAACTGAAATAATAATAAAAGTAATCTAAAGAATTATGATATAATAAAAGTATTATAAATGAGAGAGAACTACTGATAAGCTGATATCGTTACACCAGAGACCAATTTTCATGTCTGACCAGAACAACTTCTGGCCAGAAACTCAAAGTCACCATCAGAGCAATGTCACTTCTGGATGCGTTGCTCACTATTATGCATTTAGGCTCTCTGAGAGCATTTCACTGCATATGACTGAGAAAATGAAATTGTATGAATATTAATAGCTTTTTTCCACACCGGTGACTGACACCCAGGAAGACTAAATTTACTTAAGTGAGAATTTAACTGCTACTTTTTTTCTGTCTTTCTCATTTGAAAAGAATGATCTCGTTTTATGTGGCGCTGAGCTGCAGTTTCACTTTTAGAAATAGTAAATGCTGTAGTGGCAGCTCACGTCTGCTGTCACTAATTAACTGTAGTTCCACAAGTAAATTCATGGTAGGCCAAAAAAAGAACAAGGGCGTGGGGGGGGGGGGTGACTGGGACATCACCAAAACCAACAATGTCTATTAGGGAGGTTAGGGCTTGCTGAACAAACCTCTGGACTTTAACAGTGGACGTGAGGGTGTGCATGCATTTCTAGTTTCACTGTCATTTCCAGCCAGCTCTGAATGATTTACAACACAAACTTCATTTTTATGAAGTTTTCAGATGTTAATGATCATCCAGCAACACTCACATACAGCATGAAACTGTTTAGTAAAGCATCGCCATTTACATGGCAAAAGCACCACATTAGTCTTACACACTGGTTACAGTTTGCGATAACTTTAATGGAGTCTCATTACAACTCAAATCCAGGCTATAAAATTGCATCCTTGGGGGGTTAAGTGTGAAGCTTTTTTCTGTTAAACAAAAGAAAAATATGATGTTAATTAAGAGAGATAGAAAATGTATGTGGGGGGAAAAAAGCATTCGCTCTACACTGCAAAGTGCATTACGTCTGTTTAGTGTAATGCATCTTAATCAGCATACTGATATGCATTAGTATGACAATGGATTTAAAATGGTCTCTAAATAATTTGAAATAAAGCAATCTAAAACAAATCCTTTAATTTTCAGAAAGAACATTAGAGCAAAACTACACTCTGAAATAACCAGGCCTTTTGGAACAATGCACTCTGGATAAGGAAATAAAAAATAAAGTTATTTATCACATTAATAGTAGCTATGTTTGGCACAGAACAAGACCATTTTTCTGGAGACCCTCACACCATTTGTGAAGAATAGTGGTGGACATGTTACGGTTTGGGGTTGCGTTGGTGCTTTAGGGACTGAGCAGTTTGCAGTCATTGATTAAACTGTCTGCATCATATCAAAGAATGCTTGAAGATAATGTAAGGCCATCTCTCAGAAAGATGGAGTAGACCTTTCAGCATGATAATGATCCCAAGCAGCCTGGTAAATTCACCAAGGAATGATGCAAAAAGAAGAAAAACACAGGGTTACAGAATAACCAAGCCAAAGACCAGGCTTGAATCGCTTTATAAAGTTGTGAGAATTTCAAACAGACAGTACATGGAAGAAAACCATCAAACATCTTGCAAATAAAGGACTTTTGCAGCAAAACATGGGAGCATTTTTCATCAAGCAGATGTCAGAGATTGGTGGGCAAATATGGACATGTTTTCAGGAAGCTATGTCTGCTAAATAGGGAATACTACTTACTGAGGCCAACCGTGTACCTAGTTTATTACACAGAATACTTCTCGGGGTGGCAGTGATGCAGTGGGTAGGTCCTCACCTCGCAACCGGAGGGTCGCGGGTTTGAGTCCCTGTCTGAGTGCTGTGATTGTGTCCCTGGGCAAGACACTTAACCCACATTGCCTAAGTGTGGTGGTCGGTGGGGCCGTAAGCGCGAATTGGTAGCCACTCTTCTGTCAGACTGCCCCAGGGCAGCTTGTGGCTACATTAGTAGCTTACCACCACCAAGTATGATTGAGGTGTGAATGAATAGTGCACAGAATCGTAAAGTGCTTTGAGTACTGTGAAAAGCGCTATATAACTCAAAGGCATTATTATTATTATTATTGGTGTGAAAAAACACATTTTCTTATGTTCAAGCGCAAGTTTCAGTACTGGGCAGAAGTATATGAGCCACCCCTAATTTCTTTATATTTGGCTTTTAAGGAGCCAGGGTTTCTTGACATTTTAAAGTGGGCTTGAGCAATGGTTTTCCAGGCTTTCTGAAGGTCTTTCAAAGTTCTTCGTTGGACATTGGCTGCTTTTTCAGTCATTTAGAGCCCAGTCCTTGATCATTTTCAGTAGAATGTTTTTTTGTTGTTGTTGTTATTTGTTAAGTTGTTTTTGTTGTTTGCTCATCACTGACCTGTGAATCATTCAAGCATAAAAAGGGCACCAGTGTTGTGTCTACACATAACGCACAACTTAGCAAAGAACCAACTGTAACTTCAGGCACTTTGTTACTAGCAGCTTCTCACAAAATATATAATTTGTTCCCATTTCGTTTTCTGAGTCAATGAAAAATGCCAGAGATGAAACAGTTTGACAGGCATGAAATAGAACGTTTAAACAGTATATAGCAGGGCTTTCAAATTATGCCGGCGCCAGGTGCATTTTCCACCTACTCCACCACTCTGTGCCGTCTACTTTTTAATTTTCCTAAAAAAAAATTTTGCGCCATCCGCCATCTCCATTTCCAGCGCCATGTGTGACAGACGTGGCAATATTTACATTCTTTCAATCTGAGCCATTTGATTGGTTCACGACTGCCATGTGACTATTCATATCGTTTGCTGCCGTCATGGCTTCTCATGCATGTAAGAGAAATAAGAGAAAACAGCAGCCGTCACAAGTGGCCGCCAGGCATGGGGACCAGATGATTGGGCTTAAGAAACGGTTCAAGCCCACGTCCGAGGTTGAAAGTAAGTAATCTAGGTAAACATGAACAATGTCAAGAATAGAATTCTAATGATCAGATAAGAGAAAGGTCGCTGGCCTCGTGGAATGATCGTCTGCATGATTTGATGATGAATTTCATAGCCGCTGGTGCTGTTCGTTCAGGGGCAAGTTTGACGATAAAATGATATGCACTAGCATAGCTTCTGTACTTTTGATGATTAACTTTCAAAATGATTTAAAATTAAACCATAACATTGTTGAGATGCATTGCATATGAGCAGTGTTGTCAGTCACTCTAATCTGACTACTTTTCTTGGTAACGAGTAATCTAACGCGTTACTATTTGCAGTCCAGTAATCAGATTAAAGTTATTTATCCAGGTGACTGTGCATTACTTTTTTGTCATTTTTCTCAGTAAAAATATATATTTGTGCTTTCTTCTTGCGTCTCGGGGAGTGACGTCTGGCCGATGCGACAGTTGCGTCCCGTTTTCATCATGAGGACAATAACAGCACACAGACACACAAACATAAACAATAGGAGGAGGAGAGAGATGCGCATTTTCTAGCCGAAATACAGGCACTATTGTGAGTCTGTGTCAGCTAAAGATGGCAACATCAAGGTTAGTTGTGCACTCTGTGCTGGCGACAAAGTGCTATCTAGCTTCAAAAACACTACGTCAGGTTTGAAGAAACATCTGGAGTCACGGCGCAGTCACACTTACAGAGCGAGTCCCACCAGGTGGTGAAGCAGAGCTGCGGCTAATGCAGGAGGCCCCCCAGCACCCAAACAACAAAAGCTGGACTTCAGTACAAACCAGTAAGAAGAGAGCTGAAGAAGCTAGTCGGACAGTATGTAGTAGAGGAAATGCTGCCCTTAAACACGGCTGACTCGCCCTCGTTTCGTGGTTGTCATTTTTATGTTGAGGCGGCAGGGTGTTGCCGATGTTATGCCAAAAAGTGATTGTCTGCCAAAAAGCAATTTTCGGTATTTGCCAAAAAACGATTGCCCGTATTTAAATGGCTGTATTTAAATGACTTGTTGACCTATAATCTGTGAAAGGTGTCAAACATCTCTCTCATGAATGATATCAGGTCATTGTGAGTGAGAAACAGCATTTCTATCACAAGGTAGAAGCTGCACTCAGTTTTTGGAAAAGTGACCTTTATATATTCATTTGTTTATGAAGGTAAAAACTGTCATTGACATTAAAAATGTCTTTTTAAACAGAAATCTGGCTCAGAAGGCTGCAGAAATCACAACAAATATAACATCACAGTTCTATAAAGATATTGGAAGTGGCCAAAAAGCTCTGGATTAATTATAAAGTAGGTACAATAACACAGACTCCTAAAGATTGTTGAAAAACAGGTTATTTCTTCATGTTATATATAAGCCCTTCATAAATCATGCTGACTGCACTCTGTTTACCAATATAAGCAAAGACATTACACATAAAAGCACACAGAAACACTGGGATCACTTTATGGCAGACGATCACCGGCAGCTGTTGAAAGCAACTAATAAAGTAACTTGTAATCTAACTTAGTTACTTCTAAAATTAAGTAATCAGTAAAGTAACTAAGTTACTTTTTAAAGGAGTAATCAGTAATCGGACTAATTTTTCAAGGTAACTATACCATCACTGCATATAAGTAATGGTTTGTGAACACATCAGCTGTGGCATTTCTTCCTTTCATAGTAGAAGTTGTTCATTTATAGTAACTTTGATATATTTATGGGAGTACTGAATGAAAGTCTTTAAAAAGTAGTAAATTTTAGGGGATGGTACTCATAAAAGCGAAACAGATGGGAAAAGTTGAAGAATCAGTTTCAGGACAGAAAAATCCAATGTCCTAGGCGAAAGTGAACCCAGGGGATACCATGTAAGATTATCTATAGCTTCCTTAACTTCCTAACCCTAACGCCCACGGAGGACAGCAAAGATCTCGGTCATAAGGTGCCTGCTACTTTGGCATGCCCCCCTGCTACTCCAAAACAATTGGAAAGCCCTGATATAGTATAAAACAATTGCATCAACAAGGGGATTCACAAAAGGTTATTAGTCAAAATTGTGACATATCTCAATATGGTGTGCAGTGTTTCCTTAAAAATTTGAATAAATTGGAAAAGTGGAGGACAAAAGAAGAAGTGGTTGGCTTAAAAAGTCTAGAGCTGATAAACAGTCTCTGAAAGTCATGTCCTTAAGAAATAGGAAATAATCCAACAAAAACCTGACATAGAACCTGGGAGATACATCAGTTGATCCATCAGAGCCTCATCAGAAATGGTCTCAGTGGAAGGGTGGCTGTCAAGAAGCCAAGAACTGGACTGAAAATCAGTGGCAACAGGTGGGCAACAAGATGGTGCCCACCGTGGCAGGTGTCTATGTACACTTCTGCTGTAACCCATGGGGTTTTTTTCTTATCATTTTATTACTATTAGTATTTTTAAATGTAGAGAACACATTCACAGTAGTAACGTACAGCAGAGAGACGCTACTAGAGAGCTGTAAAACTGACAGTACAGGTTCAGACTTTGATTTTAACCTGTCTGACTTGAATTACTTACTGCCAAAGGGATACGCACGAGCAAGGTGCCACAGCACCACATCCGGTGAACATCACAACCGAGGGAGAGCAAGACCGAAGCGGAAGAGAGGAAAGCGAGGTGGGCTACTTGTCAGGCTAAATACTAGAACTAGCAGGCCACCGCTACCTAACCTACTATTAGCGAATGTACGCTCACTTGAAAACAAGCTGGATGAGCTCAGGACCATGATCACAACACAACGAAAAATTAGAGAATGCTGTGCCTTTATTTTCTCAGAGACCTGTCTATCAAACAGCGTGCCTGACTCGGCGGTGCAGCTGCAAACATATGCACTCTCCCGAGTGCATGCAAAACATCAGCAATTGGGGGACAACATCAACCATAGGTGGTGTACAGACGTGAGAGTGGTTAACAAATCACCGCTTGCCAGATGCTGAACTGTTGCTACTGAAGTGCAGACTCTTCTTTTTACGAAGGACATTTACTTCTGTGTTTCTACTTGCTGTTTATGCCACATGCAAATCGAAAGTCCACACTTGGGGTACCACATGATGCCATCAGTAAACAAGACAACACAAACCCAGACACTGTGTTTATAATTGCTGGTGACTTCAATCACTGCAGTTTAAGATCTGTCCTTCCGAAATACCACCAACATGTACATTTTCCAACTAGAGATAAGAACATACCGCATCCCGTGTACAGCAATGTGAAGGATGCTTATACGCCCCCACTTTGAACAATCTAACCGCATCTCCCCATTCCTCTATCCAGCATACAGACAAGTCCTCAAGCAAGCACCCCCAGTGAGTAAACACGTTAAAGTATGGAACAAGGACATGGTGTTACAGGATTGCTTTAATAGTACTGACTGGGATGTTTTTAGCTGCAGTGCGTGAGGACTGCTCTGTTGACCTAGAGGAATATGCTACAGGAGTAACCAGCTACATCAGTACATGCACTGAGAAGATATTGTCAACTAAACACATCAGGACATATCCCAACCAAAAGCCATGGATAAACCATGAAATTTGACCCTTCCTATGAGCCAGGTCATCTGCATTTGTCTCTGATGATGCTGATGGATACAAAGAGGCCAGGTATGGCCTGCATACTGCCATCAAGGAAGCTAAGAGGCAAAACAGACAAAGACTGGAGTGCTACTACAACACTGCTGACACTCGACGCATGTGGCTAGGACTGCAACATATTACGGATTATCAGAACCAGAGCACTGGGGAAATCAGCTTCCACACTTCAGTGCCAGATGAACTGAATGACTTCTATGCTCTCTTTGAAACCCTCAACACTGAAACACATAGAGGTGTTTTAGCTGAGAGGGGCACACAGCGTGCACCATTCACAGTTTCATCGACAGAAGTCTGCAGAACTCTGAGGAAAATAAAGCCACGCAAAGCAGCGGGCCCGGACAACATCCCCGGACGGGCACTCAGGGCATGCTCAGTGGAGTTAACTGATGTCTTTCCTGACATTTTCAACATGTCCCTTATACAAGCCACAGTACCCACCTGCTTTAAAACAACTACCATCATCCCCCTGCCCAAGAAGAACCCAGTCACCATCCTCAATGACTACTGGCCAATTGCACTGACTCCCATCATTATGAAGTGATTTAAAAGGTTAGTCATGACTCACATTCAGGACAACATCCCGGACACTCTAGACCCACTTCAGTTTGCCTATTGACAGAACAGGCGCACAGAGGATGTTGTAAGCACTGCCATTCATACCACCCTATCATCTGGAGAACAAGGAGATTTATGTGAGAATGCTATTCATTAAATACAGCTCAGCATTCAACACGGTAATACCAGCCAAACCGACTGAGAAACTCCGGTCACTTGGGCTGCAACTGGATCCAGAGCTTTCTGACAGGAAGGCCACAGTCTATCAGAATTAAGAAGCACACATCAAGAACAGTGACCGTGAACACTGGAACACCCAGGTTGTGGGTGTTCCAATGGTTGTTATCATCAACTTTGCTGATGATACCACAGTAATTGGACTAATCACTGGAGGTAATGAGATAGTATATAGGAGAGAGGTGGTAGACCTGGTGGCATGGTGGCAAGACAAATAATCTTTCCTTAAATACCAGCAAGACTAAGGAAATGATTGGAGGAGGAGGAGGATGCAACACACACCACTCCATATAGGAGGAAAAGTGGTGGAGAGGGTGGACACCTTCAAATTTCTGGGCACTCACATCAGTGACGATCTCTCCTGGTCACAAAACACCACTCACCTGGTAAAGAAGTCACAGCAGTGTTTGTACTTTCTGAGAAGACTGAAGATGTTTGGCATGCCAGCTTTGACAGAGGCACCATCAAGATAATTCTCACCAATGGCATCTGCTTTGGGAACTGCTCTACACAGGAAAGGCTCTAAGAGGGTCTTGAAGACTGCCAGAACCATCTCATGAGTTGCCTTACGGTCGCTGGAGGACATTTACCACACCAGGGTCATCAGAAGATCACGGAACATTATAAAAGGTTCAACAGACCCACAACATGGCCTCTTTACACTCCTGCCATCTGGGTGACAGTATCGGAGTGTGAAATCAAGGAACAGCTTTTTTGCACAGGCCATGTGACTTTTGAACTGCCACTTCTGATATGAGGACTGACACACACATACACAGTACTCATGCATTTTGTACTTTGGACTGCAAATTGCACTATATGCACATGACACTTTACACATCAGACACATTACACAAGACTGTTTACAATAACTCACTGTCGTACCATTTCACAAACACTGCAGCGGCCTTTATACGGTCTACCTCATATATATAAGTTGTTTATTTTGTATAGTTCCTGTATAATTATTATTTATTTAAATTTTCTCACTTTTTCTGTTCTTCTTTTTAAATTATACAAATGTTCTCAATCTGCTTTAGATCAGGGGAACATGCAGGATGGTCCAAAAGAGTGATGTTATTCTCCTGGAAGAAGTCCTTTGTCAGGCGGGCATTGTTAACTGCAGCATTGTCCTGTTGAAAAACCCAGTCATTACCAAACAGACGAGGGCCCTCAGTCATGAGGGATGCCTGCTGCAACATCTCCACATAGCCAGCTGCTGTTTGACGCCCCTGCACAGTTCCATTGTTCCATTGAAGGAAAACGCACCCCAAATCATGATGGCGCCCCCCGTGTAGAAAACATCTCAGGTGGGATCTCCTTGTCATGCCAGTAATGTTGGAAGCCATCAGGACCATCAAGGTTAGATTTTTTCTCATCAGAAAAGACACCTTTCTTCCACCTTTCATTGTTCCATGTTTGGTGCACCCTTGCAAAGTCCAAACAGGCAATTTTGTGGCGTTGAAGAAAAAAATCATGTTTGAGTGTAAATGCAGTTTTCAATAAATTCCCTTCTCAAAAGTTTTTGTCTCTTGCGCCGATTTCTTCTTTTAGCACTGTGAAGCTCTACTTCGAACCTTCTTAAGATCCAATAGTGCAAAATGCAAATTCTTGCAATTTTTTAACTGGTCTTAAGATTTTGATCAGGAGTGTATATATTTTCATATTTATGATTGTTGAGCTGGAGCAGAAGAAGTGCAGAATAAGAATTTCATTGTTCAGTGTAACTGACTTTTTACTGCGTAAATGACAATAAAACACTCTTGAATCTTATGGAGTGATGAATCCAAATTTGAAATTTTCCATTCAAATTGTCATCAATATGTACACAGAAATGTGCCATCAGATATTAATCCACCATGCAGTACCATCTGGAAAGCAAGTGATTGGCAACCATTTTATTTTTCAGCATGGCAATGACCCTAAACACACTGCCAATGCAGCAAAAGCACACCTGAATAGAAAAACATACAATGGGTTGCGTAGGACTGCTTTTTTTTTTTGCATTTGTACAGTATTTCTAAAATTTGAAACGTCCTGTCTCAGCATGAAGCTAAAAAACTAATTTATGCATTTATTACATCTAGACGACTATTGTAAATCATAATTATCAGGCTGTCCTAAAAGCTCCCTGAAAAGCCTTCAGCTGATCCAAAATGCTGCAGCTAGAGTACTGACAGGGACTAGAAAGAGAGAGCTTAATTCTCCAATACTGGCTTCTCTTCATTGGATTCCTGTTAAATCCAGAATCAAATTTAAAGGCCTTCTTCCTGCATGCAAGGTCTTGAATAATCAGGCCCCATCTTATCTTAGAGACCTCATAGTACCATATCACCCCAATAGAGCACTTTGCTCTCAGACTGCTGGCTTACTTGTGGTTCCTCGGATACTTAAAAATAGAATGAGAGGCAGTGTCTTCAGCTTTCCGACCCCTCTTCTGTGGAACCAGCTCCCAGCTTGGATTCCCTTTCTATTTTTATGATTAGGCTTAAGATTTTCCTTTTTGATCAAACTTATATTTAGGGTGGGATCAGCTGACCCTGAAATCTCCCTTAGTTGTCCTGTCTCTCTCTTCCCTCTCACGGCAGATGACTGCCCCTCTCTGAGCCTTGTTGTGCTTGAGGTTTCTTCCTGTTAAAAAGGAGTTTTTCCTTCCCACTGTCGCCAAATGCTTGCTCATAGAGAGGTGTTTGGACTGTTGGGTTTTCCCGTAATCATTGTAGGGTCTTTACCTTACAATATAAAGTGCCTTGAGGTGACTGTTTGTTGTAATAATGCACTATATAAATACATTTTAATTGAATTGAATGTCTTTCAAGAAGCCTGGAGAACTATTTCTGAAGATTATTTGAAGAAATGATGGGAAAGCTGCCTAAAAGGGTTCAGACTATATTAAGGAATAAAGGCCTTCATACCAAATATTGACTTTTGATTTTTTTTTTTTGCCTTATATGCTGTATTTCCATGTATGTTTGCACATTTCAATAAATAACTGCACCTTGCAAAGTATAAAATAATGAAAGGTGGCGCAAGACTTTGCGCAGCACTCTATACCACATGTACAGTATCTGTTTCAAAGCGCATAAAATATGTCAATAAGAGACATTTGCTTTTTCTCATGAGTGTGGCATGGAGACTTTGTTTTCACAGAATTTTCTTATTTTCATGTTGAATATGTCTTTCAGAATAGTATGCTAATCAATGCAAACAAAGGCTAAAAATAAGTAATAATGTGAACAGTATGTTCTGTCAGCTCTAACAAGGCACATTTATACATCTCAACATTTGACAGCTTAATAGTGGAAGGAAATAATACTGGATCTCTTCTTCAGTAAAAGATTTCCGCTACTTTCCTTTTCATTCTAATGCAATTTAATGCTTCAATCAAACGAAATGCATTCAAAACAATAAATGAAAGCTTCACTCAGAAGACTGAAATACAGAGCTGCTTTTAATCAATTCATCCAACAGATTAGATGGAAGCTCTGAATGTTTTTGTTTATATAAAAAATCTTTTAAAACCATATTTTCATACCATTCATCAGTGATGATAACCTTTTATCTACCAGCCTCTTTTCCAATTCATAAAGACACAGCAGTGACAAATGACACAAGTCGATCAGTCACATTTAAAATCATAACTTAAAACTAAGGCTGGACATTACACTTACCCAACGTATTCACTGAAAGAAATCTGCATTATTTTTTAGGGATAAGTTTAACTGACACATTGCTTTGCTGTATTCTAGTATGGTCAGCCAAGACACATGGAATGGGTATATAAGTTACCACAGAATATGCACAGATTTGAGATTTAGTACCTAGGCTCTGACCGCCTCAGCATCCCCAAAATACACGAGCTCAGCAGTGAGTGGGAACTCGGAATAATGAAACGGGCTTTGTATTCAGAACTCTGTGACAGGTAAGTAAAATTTGCAGTGAGCTCTGAGTAAAAGCTGCCATGTGGCCATTCCTTGTGTAAATCTAACTCCTCTATGAACCAGATTTACAGTAAGCAGCTTATGGTGAAGATCATTATTTTATTAAAGCATATTATGACAAAAATATCTCCTTCTAAAATGGGGATAGATAAGCAGGTGATGACCATCAGTACATGCGTCAACTATAAGGTTGGCAAAAAGTGTAGAAAAAAAGCCATGCTGACTTTCCAGTGAACTTTACTGATCTCGTGTTGTACTTTTTTAAAGCGTTAGGCAATTTGCTCACTTTCAGTCAAAAATGTATTACTTTTCAGATGTCACAAAGAACACAGTAAATCAAGTGAATCAATCAAATTTGCTATGTAGATTTTGATAAGTTGCCTGTTCCTTCCTGTTTTATTCTTCCGGGTTTTGAGTGTGAATGGGGGTTTCCAAGAGACAACACACTTGTTAGCACTTGGCTAACTGTTATTTAAAAGCTCTTGGTGCAAACTTTCTCTCTCCTCTCCCCAGCAAAGAGGAGTATGTGTTGTTTTGGCTTTCTGGTAACTTTTTTTTTTTGCTGACAAAGTTGCATCTAAGAATCTATAATACTGGTACTCCTACTCTCCACACACAGAGGGCCCGAGTGATTGTCCACAACTGGTGATGCTATTTGCCAGAGAATTCAGTTCATCCATCCATTTTCTTCCGCTTCTTTTATTTTTTTTTCAGCCTATCCCAACCGTCATAGGGTGAGAGGCAGGGTACAGCCTGTATAGGTTGAATTTGATTAAAAACAGCCCTACACAGCCCTTACATGCTCTGGTGGTAAGGACTAAGACAGGAGGAGAGGAGTCAAAGAGAGGAATCAAGGACATGCGAAAACACAAGATGTCAATAAAATAAATGTTGACAAAGCAACACGGGCAAGTATTTAAACTACTCTCAGCTATGAGGCAGCATGATTGAAATGACAATGGGAACTAACTGACATGGAAATATAATTACTTTCACATTCAGAGTTAGCAGAAGCTGCTCTAGCCAAAAAATAATGTTGGACTGTAAAGCAGCTGCATCTGGATTTCGCTCATTCTTTGTTGAAGTTGTGCCAGACTAGTTGCTAGACAGGCTTTATGTAAGTGTGTCACATAGTATAGATAAGTAACAGAAGAAAATACTGGACTACAAAGTAAGTAAGTTTCAGGCAGTTTAGCAACATTGCTTTCTGCGAGATCAAATGACTCCACCCATGGCCCTTGGCCTTTGTCACCTTTCATACCCTTTAAACAGACAAATGCTTCATGACAGACTAAAAACAAACAAACATGATACATATGTAATGTCAAATTGAAAAAAAAAAAAAAAGATCCTCCATAAGCCAAAACATCACTGACAAGCAGATCTGTAGGAGAAAAATAAAACAGCCAGAAGCTTCAGTAGCATCATAGCTATTGATGAAGCAGCGCACAGATACTCAGTATTTTTCTGTAGCTGGAACAATCTTAAGGATTACCAGGAGGCGAGGATAATGAGACTCATATCCTTTTGTGCTCACTCTCTGCATATACTGGATCTCATTTAGGGATGTACACCACATAGCCTGTACAGTACCTATAGGAAAATATTGAAACTAGTATGCAGTTTCCCTAATAGACCCTTGACTTTTTTTTTTAATTTGGACACTACATTATGTTAACTAAAGCAGCAAGCGAAGTAAAACTTCTATAAAACCAATTATAATAAAAACCAGCCATCTAACCACTTCATCTCCCCTATGACAAACCTACATTATCAGTTTGGATGCCCGAGAACAGGTTGCAGAGAGGGTTCTCCACTCAAGTGTTAAGTTGAATTGTAATAACTGAATATGATAAGTTCAAACTTTAGCTGAGAATCAATAATGAACAGCAAACACAAACATCCATGCATGTATAAATCCTCCCGAGACCTGAGCTCCCGTTTGGGATGCATTTTCAATTTCTCCTAGATATTTGTGATTAGATGGACCTGATATGTATATAAACTAAGCTTCCTCTTTGAAGTTGTATTTTGTTCCATGGTTGTTACATACTTTCGTGAAAAAAAAAAGTCCTCAGATGTGGACAATGCGATTGTTTGAAGCATAACCTAGCAAAGTCAACATGGCTTAACAAAATCTAAAACACTGCTGAGCAGTATGAAGTATAAGGTGCAGCAAAGCCAAAATGTAATGTCCCCATGTGTGGTTGCAGGGTCTCAGGAGGTTAAAGCAGTGATGTTAAGAGTATATTAAATTTTCGAATCTCATGATCTGCAAAACAAACAGATATGTTGATAAATTCATTTTTTTAATTAAGTAAAATAACTAAAATATAAATGAAAGGCATTCATCTCTGGTTTTCATTGCAGGTGGGCTCACCATGAACTAATATGAGCTATGTGTACACCATCTGAGCAAACCCATCTGGCAGACTTTATCAGAACCTAAAATACTTAACTGATTTTGTGCCTCATACACAGTCCAAAATGTGCACTGTGCATATGAAAATGTAAAAATGGAAATAAAGAAAACATCAAAACATTTTCTTCTGTTTTTATGGTCATATTCATATTCTCTCACTTGTCACTGTCAGACATGTCCAGATTTATTTATCAATGCAAATAACTCCCGTCACACACCAGCGGTGTACGCATTTAACTGAACTGTTCCCTCTGCACACACTGAGCTGGGAAATACAGCTTAATCTTCTCCAAGGCTGTAGTGTATCCCACCAGTCATCTTGGCCCCATGCAGCGCATGTGATTGAACTCTCCCGGGCGCGTGTGAGGTGCAAGAAGCATGGAGCGCCAAGGTCCAGAAGCCACCCTCTGGCCTCCAGACAAGCAGGGCGAAGGTTAATGAAAACATCAAACAACTCCCTGTGGAGCCCGGATGAATAGTGACGATCAAGCCCCCCACCCCCACACCCCCAACCTCAGGACTAGGCCTAAAAAAAAAAAGAAGATCTAAACAAACAATAATCCCACATTCAAAAACAGAAATGACAGACTGCACTTGTGAAGGACATGCATAGGGCTTTTTTATGCTCTTGGACAAAATGGGGACCTACCTGTGAAATTGTTTGCCCACCTTTTAAACATAAAATATTTCTTTCTACCTTAGAAAAATAATTGATGATTTTTTTTTAAGCAAATGTCTACAAATGTGATTTTTCAGTCTGGTGCCATCAACATTTCCATTTGCAGAGAGTGGGTGCATTAGTATAAAATCTCCAAAAGTTGAAATGGAGAAAAATACCAGCATTTTTTCTATTTTTCTTGTCACCAGTTTTTTTTTTTTGTTTGTTTGTTTGTTTCCTGTGCTGTGGCATTAAACACACTGCAGTGACTGTAATGCCATCAGACGCCCTCCCACCACATCTGCCCCACTTCATGTAAGAGTGTGTCAAAGCATGTAGGTACAGCCATTTGCACTGCTTTTACATATCATGTGCAGTAAAGAACATTATGCGAGGTGCTTAATATGCTTTATGATGAGGAGCACCATGTGTGAAATAGGCAGTTTTAAAGCCTGGTTATCTCAGTGCATTTTCTCACTTGATAAATTCATTTAAAAAATAAGGAGAACATTGTAAAATAGTCAACAACAACAAAAAAAAAAACACATCTCTGCAATGTTTAATGCTTGCCACATTGGAAGTCTCAGTACCAGGACCAGGCTTAGTTAGTTACTAAAATAAAACTTGGCACCATCTTTAGAAGGTGGAACATGGCATGTTAAATGAAGAGGTTAGCTAGTGCTATTACATGTGTTTGAGGATTCGCAGGTGAACAGTTTTCAAAAAGGTTTAGTAACAACAGTGTTATAGATTTTATTCACTCTCAGAGTTACAGTTGAATTATGCAGAAATAAACATGTCAGTATATGATGGATTTGTCAAATGTTGATGGGCACAGAGAGACATATTGTCGTTTCCAGCTGCCCTTCTTCAGCAGGGCCCACAGCTCATTGAATTTCAAAATAAACATTTCAAATAAATTGCCTGTGACTTAAGGGTTTAAAGACCAAAACCTCTGAAAAAAATAACTGCACAAATATGCAGAGTTTTTTTTTTGTTTTGTTGTTTTTATCACAGCAAGAAAAAAGTAAAAAGAAGTTTATTTTTCAGTCTGGAATGCAAAACACTGCACTGCATAAAACATTTTTTGGGTATAATAAGCTTATATAAAAATACTAAAGATTATAATCAAGAAACATTATATGTGTTACTGTCATCTTATTGGTTAAACTATCATCAGTGATCTGGTCTTTTATGGAAAAAGAATAGTGTCCACTTTCTGCACTTTTCAAGGTTACAGTTATACTGTAGAAGGTATAGAACTCAAAAGGTGCTAAAGGAAGAGTCAGCTATCAGGTGTCTATCCACCTATTCATTTTCTTCCATTTATCCAATTCAGGGTTGCGGGTGGGCTGGAGCCCATCCAAGCTGCCACAGCGCGAGAGACGTGGACTAAGATGTGTGTACTAGAAACGAATGAAATCCCTTTTACGTCTACCTTGGACTCATTTAACCCTTTTTGTGTTGCCATTTAATATTTAGCTTTCGTCTTTTGTGACCCCGCTCTGTTTCTCCAGTCGTGTCCCTGTGTCTGTCTGGTCTCTCTGTATCCTGTTTCTGTGATTGTATGGTTTCACCTTTTGTAATCCCATTCTTTTGTTTTTTTTTTCTATCTTTCTCTGTGTCAAGTTTGTATGCCTTAGTCTGGGTCTTTGTGTTAGTTATATTTCCTGTTTTATTTTGGTAGTTTTTGTCCTCTGTGATTGGTACTCAGTTTTGCTTAGTTCTATTCAGCCTACAGCAAGAAATGTGTATTATAAATGTGTAATTTTTCCTTCCCACTGTCGCCAAGTGCTTGCTCATTGGGGGTTGTTTTGACTGTTGGGTTTTCTCTCTAATTATTGTAGGGTCTTTTCCTTACAATATAAAGCGCCTTGAGGTGACTGTTGTGATTTAGTGCTATATAAATAAAGTTGAATTGAATTGAACTGAAACACACTTAAATGCATCAGCTGTTCAGTTCTTCTAGTTAGTACATTTTTGTTTTATATCTTTATCTATCCACAATAAAACAGTAAATTATGAATGCACCTTGCTAACCAAGCTAACTAGCCAGCGCTGTCATTAACTGATAACTCCTGAGCCCAAATATGGTTGTTTGTTTTGAACACTACTTTCAGCGCAGCCATTGTGGGATAGTGTAGTGACCATGGCCTTCTTTTATGCAGAATCTGTAGTTGAAATGTGCAAAAGTAAACTAAAGAATTCAGCAATCCTGGATTTGTTTTTACACTGAGAAATGTGGTTATATATGTATAATATATTATACTATTCTTTCTAGTGAGGCTCTATACACATGCCCACTCTCTTTTTAATGATTAATATTAAATGTATCTTGCATTAATATGCAGTGCACACATAGTGTTTCAAAAAGTCCCTGTTCACTGGTAATATTTTGTCTTTAAATGTCTACAATGATATAATGTCATTTTACTTGTACTTACTGCCTTTCTTCCTCCCTGTACTTCTTCAGACTCAGCAGTGAGACAAAATCATAACCGTTACAAGTCAGATTCTGTGGAAGCGCAGAAAAAGCCACTGTTGATGTTCACAAGGAGCAAACATTATTAAGGCACAGATTATCACTTTAACCTTGTGGCTGTACCTTGGGGACAATTTCCTGCTGCCTCGTGGTTATTGGTCACTCTAGATTGTATCATTTCATCCAACTAAGTGGAAGTCAACTTACTTTAGACGACCTCAGCTGAGAGACAATAGGGATTTATGCCAGCTTGAAAATTCTCCTGTAAAACATAAATCAATGGACTGGCTCTTTTGCAAGACATCTTGCGTTTTCCTAATTATTGCTATTAGCAGCTGAAACATCTGAAGCATGTATCACTGTCTTTGGTATCGACGCAGTGAATTGAGCACGTGAGGACTGCCTTCTAATGGCGTGCAGAGGCTGTTTTCAGGCCTGTGAAAGTGGTTAAAATCAAATGGGATAATAGACATCCATGTCTTTTTCTGCCAACACAGCTCTGTGCAATTCATGAAATTAAGAGTTTGCTATGGCTAAAGGATGAAAGGGTAATCAATAAGCTTGCTGTCATCTTTGAGAGCTTACTTTCCTTATTTGGCTATGAAGTGTTGGTGAATAAAGGCAAAGCGGATGCACCTGATGCCACCTTAGAGATACTGTTCATTTTATGGCTACGAGTACAAGAAGTGCATGACGTCTCTTTCTCCCTCTGCTGGTCAATGATCCTTACTCATGCGGGGAATGGCAATCAATAAGAACACAGATGCTTCAATTTCCAGTGGAGCAAAACTGACTGCAAGATTTATTTGCTTAATTAGCTGGAAGAAAAGAAAACAATGAAAGATGCAATCACCCCATTCACATCCTCTTTCTTGTCTTCACAGTTTCCCTGCAGTACATCAGAGACTCAATAATTACATGCGCGCTTTCTGTGTGGAGAATATACACAAACTGATATTCTGATACTGATATGATGATGATAATGATGATACAAAACAGGAAGACACATCCATCTATCCATGGGCTTAAATATGCAGTTGTACTCATTTATTTAATAGATAATCATCAAAATCAACCTACAATAACATCAGTTGCTTCATTGTGCTGATAATCATGTTGGCCTGTAATTACAGATGACTTCAAATATTGTATATTTGTGGCTAGATAGACAAACTGTTTGGATGGGGGCGGCAGCAGTTATCTAGCTACGTACTATTAAACAGTGTTAAAATTAAGATTCCCTAATTGTCCAGCATCATTGTTGGCAGTATATAATATTTGTGGAAAGGATTCATTTTTAATTTCATTTTCAAATAAACACACCATCTCTGTCGCTGACTCTGAAAGTTATAGGATTATCCTTCACTTCAGATGCCTGCTAATCCCCCTTAGCTGTACAAACTAATACCAAAAAAACCCCACTAAACCAATAAAATAAGCACGTATAAAACAATAAAATAGCTGACTTCTCTTAAAAGTAGAAATCCTTGATTTATTAAGTTGAAGTAAGCCACAGCTTCTTCAAATAAACTAAAATCCATTGTGATGATGCGTCAAACATCAAGATTGTCTTTAGAGTTTCAGCTACAGCCTGTGAACACGTGCCGATATAAGTCGGGAGACAAGGGGGTAGCTGGGTATTTAAAGTAGTTACATTTAGTTAGTATTTTTAATGACTGCATGAATCCATCATGGAAGTGGTTTAATATGCAGCCACTTGAATATCTGCTGTTTGTTAAGCCCTGTGTTGGCAACTCTTGAGCAAAAATATCCAGCTGAATGCTATGTTATTATTATGGTGTGACTCAAAGAAAATGTATTGCACAAAGCTCCTTACTTTTCTTAGTACTGTAATGCAGCATGTTACTTAA
Source organism: Pterophyllum scalare (assembly GCA_024447675.2). Taxonomy (NCBI): domain Eukaryota; kingdom Metazoa; phylum Chordata; class Actinopteri; order Cichliformes; family Cichlidae; genus Pterophyllum; species Pterophyllum scalare. The sequence goes on along the minus strand of JAMQGT020013034.1, from coordinate 65,569 downwards.
TTACTCGCCTGAGAAAGTAATTTGTTACACTACTCGTTACATTACTTTTGCATTACTCTGTAAAATGATGTGAAATGCACTGTCACATAATTCCTAGTTAACAATATAAAACTGAGGCTACAGTTTCACACATCACAACACAAATTCCTATCCTAATGAGGACATACATCACATACATACTCCACATGTGATCTTTCTTTTAGTGTTTACATTTAAACACAAAGCCAGCAACAATAATCAAAGCTGAAAATCAGCCCAAAGAGGCTTCAAAGCGATTGCCACAGTGATTTTACTTTAGAAATATGCACGGCTAGAAATGGAGGCTGCAATGCTGCAAGTCTGTCTTTGATACCTGTTGAAGTTCAGGCTCTGGCTGCTGGGCTGCGGCTGGCACACACTCAGCATAACATCACTCTGGGTTTTTCACTAGCTTTGTGTTAGCATGCTGTCTGTGCAGATGCTTGCAAAGAGCCAGCGTTGTGTTTGCAGTATAGTGCTGTTCTTTCTGTCCTTGATACAGTTTGCAGTTAACCACCATGCTCTTGTTCTTCTGTGCAATAAAAATAAAAGTAATCCCCATATCTCCACTCATGAAAAGCTATACACCACTCCACCATTTTTCTCTTCCTGCACTGGAATGTAATTACTAAATTTAGTGCAATAATACATCACATTACTGCATTACTGGAAAATGTAATGTGATTACAGCAATGCATTACTTTGGAACTGGTTATATGTAAGTCAGACACATATTTGGTCAGTTCTGGGTAATGCAGTGGGTTGTCTGTTGAACAAAGATGTCAGCAGCAATGGAAAACAAGGATGTTGGGAATGAAACACAGTAACATTGATTGCTCAGTAAATTTAACCAAACCTTAAGTAGGGAGGTGACAGATCAAAAAGAAACTCATATTGATTAATTCTTCTGTTGCTGTTTCACTCAGGAGCTAATCTACTACTTAAAGTGTTTTCAGACCTCATTTTCTTTACGAAAATGTGAGGCTGAACTGGTGTTCGAGCGCTCTCTTAGTAAACACAATACCAAACTTGTCAACGTCATGACAGGCCTCTCTGAAGGAGCACTTCCATCTGGCATAGCATCAAGGTGACCTCTACGGAGTGCCGTTTTTCTGAATGCAACCCTGCGATAAGATAAGAGGGTGGTATAGAGTTACTGCCCCAGAGATATAAGGTAAAGAGGAACAAGCTTAGTAAGCACAGCACTTAGCTCCTGTCTGATGTGTGTGAGAGAATTTATTGTGGTCTCATTCTATTCATAGGTTTTAGACAGACAGTTACCTCAGGTCGGAATGAGAAATAGACTGAAGACGGAAGCATAATGCAGTGTCAGTCAAAAGTGTTGGTTAGGCTGGAAAGCATTGTAACATTCCAGCTCATTCTCACTCCAAGGTTTTCAGATACTGCAGGATTGTCAAAGCCAGTGCCGTCTCACAGATATGTACAAGGTTTTCTTTTTCATCACTGCCTGATGCACCAGACAATACTGAGACAACACTGTCACTCCCAACTCGTATATGAAATCAAAGAAACACTGCTCACACATGTCGCTGTCTTTGTACCAAAGGGCAACTTTCCTCGCAGTGAAGTTTGATTTTGTGCCTGTTGTGGCTGGAAGTAATTTTCAGCCGCCCAGCAGGAGGTTATTGGTACAATGGTAATCGGACAGAACATGTTAGTCTCTGCCAGACAGCAAGAATATTGCCCAAAATTGCCCACAGTACACAATTGCATCAAAGGCTGCAGTGCAAAGTGTTAGCAGTCAATGAGTTGTGTGTCTCTCGGACCAAACCAAAGCATCTTTACAAGAGGAAACAGTTTGCTGTTATGCTGAACACTGTGACAAAAAGAAAATCCCACAATTCCACAGTTCCACTGTGTAAATGCAGATTTAATGTAACATGTCAGGCTGTGCTGATAACCCGTTATTAGTGAAATTAATTAAATGAACAACAGCCTCCCCGGGTGGTTCAGTGAAATTTGATCTAGAACATCGTAATACGAATATATTAAATACAGCAGTTTGGACACACTCACTCAACTTTTGACTGGTACTGCATATATGTATAAAAAAAATATCAACACATACATCATTTCTATTGCTGTAAGTTAAAGTGAGAGAAAGAGGAACACAGAAGGGCTGAATAAAGTGTCCTATGCCTAAAATCACCAGTGGCTAATTCTACAGACGATCAACCAAATCTGAAAGAAGCCTTTTTGTAAACTAACTTTAGCATATTTTACACTTATACTATGAAATTTTCCCAGTTGTATGTCCTTGAATTGCTTTATTTATTTATTTATTTTTGCAGCATTGCCTCATTGACTTTATAACTATAAGTACAGATTAAGTCCTGATAGCTACATGAAATTTTCCAGGTTAAAAAAATCACATTTAAGCTTTAATAAAAATTACAATCAAATCAAATTCACATACTCTATTCTCTCAGAAGGAATCATGGTGAGATGATCAGCCTGGTTTTAAAATGAAATTTAAAAAGCAAACATTTCATTTGCTATAACTTGTTTTGACCTGCCACATATCCTGCACGGTCATATGATCCTAGAAAGTTTGAGCAAATTGTACTTTTTGCCAATTTTCTCCACTGAATTATCAGAAAACAGATAAAACATCCACAGTACTGATGCTTGCTTCTGTTACACCTGACCTCATGATATTGATGCTTACATCCGGTTATAAAAATAAAATAAAATCACGATTTCTCTGGATTGTGAGACTTGTCGTGGATGCAAAGTGAAAAGCGCTAAATTTAGTACCAACTCAGTATGTACAATGTGCTCTACAGAGCCTGTAGCTTGGAAAATATTCACAATATGAAGTTATTGTCCCAAAAAAAAACCCCCCAAAAAATCAAGAAAAGACAAGCTCATTGAGAAGTCAGCCAGAAGGCACTTCCTGATTTTCCATGACAGTGCTTTCAACACTTCTAAAACATCTTAATATATCTTTAAAGTTAATGGTTGTCTCAGCCTGCATTTCTTTGTTTCGCTGTTTGTCTACCACATGGATCCTAGAAAACTTAGATGCAATTTTAAAATCTCATGGGTGCATACTGTGTTCTGGGATTTTCCGCATTGCACAGACAAAGCCCGTAGAAGCTCCTTTCAAAAGGTAAAAGGAGGGTGACACATTTGTTAGTGTTAGCTGCAGAGTGGATCTGCATCAGTCAACGGGCCTGACATATTTTGAGGGCACAAAGAGCTGTGAAGGAAACTCTGCTGACATGTCTGATGCACAAAATCTGTTATAACATTTTAGTTTTAGAAAAATCCATAAAAATATAACTTGACAAATATACAATTTTTTACATGCAAAGTTCTTATAAATCTACCATCAGAATCCAACAATAGTGGTTAACTGATTCAAATTATACGACCTTAAACATAAGCAGCATGCAGTCACCTGTTACACTGCAGTGTGTGCTTCAGAAAAATACTTCAGCTTGTGATAATGATAAGCACACTGAGTTATTAGCAGATTTTATGGTAGTACTATGTCAGAGCGGCAGTTACCTCCTGTTTATCTCCTCCCTGGTAAGCAAACAAACACCATGAAAGCAGACTTCCCAGCCCCTTGATGTCTAGATTCTGTTTATGTGGTGGGTGAATAATTTCTACAGTCATCAACCTCATATTTACACAGACAAGTAAGACACACACAGCTGCACAGCTGCAGAATAGCAGCTTTATTGTTTCTCACGCTGGATTTAGATTGGTATGCGCAGGTGCTGTTTCAGAATCATGCTGTCACTGTACCAATTGTGCATTATCTGTATTAAATATCTTTCACACTTATGGGAACCATGCACATCCAGAAAACACAAAAGAGTCAGCAGCTGGCAGGTACGTTCTCTTTGAGCAAATTACCCACTGATTGTGTTTTGCCAGTAAGGTAAAGCTGACACAGTGCTGTGTCTGACAAGCATACGCGCACACGACCACCTGGCTCAAATTTCCCCTTTCTTTGACTCAACAAAGTGTGTCTACAACATGTAAAAAATCCTACCCGTTTAAAATGAAATGTAAACGCAGTAGTACTTCATTGCATTAGTACTTCATTGCATTAGTACTTCAGCCTACCATGCTTTTAGCGATTCTTCTCAGTTTCTCTGGTTAATTATTGATCTGAGCAGTGTTTAGATCCTTGAATAATTAACGTGCCAGTGTTGCGGCTGTCAGAATGAAAGCGATCGCGGCAATGCGTCAAAACAATATTGAGGGAAGTGTTAAATTATGCAGCATTGCTCTCGTGTTCATTAAGTGTCACCTGACCAGTTTCTTCTGTAACACTGAATGCGCAACACAAGAGCAGTGTCAGAAGGCAGGAGAAGTAATATTTTTATGTTATGTTGTGACACCTTTGAAAGGCGTAGAACAAGATTAACACAATACACTGAAGCCCAAATCATGCATTTTAACACATTATAACATTTTCCTTTCAATGTCTTTAAATCCTACCACTGTAAAATTTTGAAATGAAATGCCCAAATGCTGCTTTTACTTCTTTTTCTCCTCTAATGACAGCTATTGTCTTATTCATTTACATTCAACACAGTTAAGAAAATAAGTTTATTTACAGCAGTGTACAAAATGAGCACTTAAACCTACATCCATAAAAAGCTTACCACCACGGTAACCTCCTTCACACCTACTATATGTGACATTGCTGACTTTTTCTTTCTACTGCCTGTTATTAAAACTCTGTGTCTAATATCATTAAAGAAAATCTTTCCAATGCATTTACAAGCATAAACTTCAACAAATGCAGTTAATTAAGTGGATAACATAAAATCCTTTTTTAAAAATTGTTTTTCAGTTGGCCACCAGCTGAGTACTTTGGGCTCCACTCACAATCTCTTTATAAACATGAAAAGGCCAGCAGCTTCAAATCAAGACACTCGCATGCATGGCTGGACCAGCAATCAAACCAGAAAGCTTATATTTACAGCATGAATAGAGGAATGGGACTCCATTCTCTGCTAATGACACCATGTGCTCACTATATTTACAAATATGCAAATAGTTGTTTGCTGCAATATTAATGTTGCAAATCTCATAACCTTAAAAAGTGGTGTTGTTGTTATTTCAGGTCTGTGACAAATCACCAAGTTCAGCCAGCGTTCCTTTTCAGGATGTTTGTTCAAATGTAAATATAACAGCAATAAATTCAAGACCAATACTTTAGAGTAATATACTGTACGTGGAGAATACAGGAGGGGCAATAAATGCCAGTAAACTCCACCAAATAAAAGGCAGTATTATACTGTAAAACTTTATACAGCGCAGTTTTTATAGTTTTTTGTAGATTACAGTAGGCTCACTGTAAAACAAAGTTTCACGCAGGCAGATCTTGCTGTAATTGTTGTACAGAGTAGCTACAGTGTTTGCTGAAGAAACTGTTTCTGAGTGTGACAGATGTGAGGATTGCTTCATAATGTTAATGTTAAAACAATATTGTAAATGATTTTTAGGATATTACAGTCTCGTAATGTAATCGTGTAAATTACATTAAAGTAATGGCTACATCAATAAGCTGAAAACGCTGATGTATTTCTCCTTTATTATTGAATTGTGCTTTCGGAAAAGATTTTTCTCAGGGTGGGCAAAATATACAGTGACAGACTTCACATTTGACTGTCATTTCACACACAGTTTGAGTATATATGCTCTGATACACATCATGGACATGAGTGGCTCTATCCTTACTGACATGCCACAGTAATCAACAATGATAATATTGAGGGATATTTATGCAGAGTTGAAATCAAACAAGTCCTAAAGCCTTCCTTTAGTGGCTTTCACTCCTGTGAGCCTGTGAATATGGCTGATAATTACAAAACGCATGATTTACTACCACAACAGTTTTCCTTTTTTCCTAAATTTTTTTTTCCTGATTTAAAATTACAACTTGTTAAGTGCCTTTTAGCAAACTATAAATTAGTTTTATGGGTTGAGGGTTCTGAAATCAGGAAGCTTATTTAAACAGTGTGGCAACTCTTAGGCACTGACTAACACATTATGAGGAATCAGTGTTGCCTACACTAAATCAAGTAAACAGACCTACACTGTGTGCGTGCATGCGTGTGTATGTGTGCGTGCATGTGTGTGTGTGCGTGAGTTTGTGTAAATGGTATGTTAGAGTTCAAATCTTGGCATTTACTTTTTCCCACTTGTTTCTTCCACTGTGGTGTGTTCTTGTGCAGCTTCTGAGTAGGTTGTGCACTGAAGAGCAATGTCTAATGTCAGATGGGATTTCTTTTTTCTGTATTTATATATTTTCTATTAGCAGCACTAAAATTCCCCTCAGCTCTGTTTCCCTAAGGAAACAAGTCTGATATTTATTTCAATAAGGAGAGGAACTGAACATGATTCATTGATAAGGAATACAATTAGATATTTGATGATTAGACTCCGATGGCCCATCGTAGCAGAACGGAGTCCCAGCAGAGACGGGAATTAGGGCGGGGCTCCCCAGAGTGGCAGTAAAGACAAAGATGGAGGCTTGGAAGGAGCTATGAGAGACTTGAGTAGTGGAGCTGGGTTGCAGAATGAGTCTGCAAGAGAGAACAGAAGGACAGATGAGCAGTGAAATTTAAAGTACGCTGAGTGGTGACTGATTGGCTCGAAGAAGGCAGGCAGAAAGATGATTGGACTGGAAGCACTGAAGTCAGCATTAAGTTCGGCAGCGTGTTTTTGATCGGTTAAACTCAATGTTTTGAAAGCAATATAATCCTTCGACACTGCTACTGAACTTGTCCAGTGTTCTAGTTTAGAATAATAGAGGCATAGTGCACGACTTCAAAAATAAACGTCATTCATTTCAGCCTTAAATTGTCAGCCCAGTAGTTTGCTAATGAAATTAGCTGAGACCAACCAGTGGTTTGGGGAGAAATGTTATATGTTTATATTTATTTATTTATTTACACTTTATTCGGACAGTTAGTATTTACTAAAAAGCTGTTTGCGTTACACTACCCATTTATGGCTGTGAGCACTTAAACCCTCTTAAACTCTTTAAAAAGCAAAGTAAAACTCGTTCAGCATGTGGAAAAATCCAAAGCTTTACAGGCTGACTCGACCTACTTCGTTTCTAAGCAGGAGCAGCAACATTTATTTTTCTATTTGTTTAACTGAGTGAATGAAGCAAGTTCTTAGTGTCCTGTAGTTTTTATTGTGAGTCTCCTCATTATTTTTAACATCAGTTTTTGGTTCAGCGATCTTCTGAAGTGCTGGTCTTGTCTCAGTGCTCATTGTCTCTGTCCCTTCCTCTTTAAAACTTATCTCAGCATCAGACTCATCTGTACTGAGTGGCATTAAAATAAAAAAGGTCATAGGCACTTAGATCTAATGAAAACAGATAAAGCAGCCTCTGATAAAGCAACTTCAACATTCAATCATTGATACTTTTATTAAAATTCATCTTTCAGTGCAAATGCAGCACATTGTGTTGCAGACAGACAGATTGAGAAATATAGTCTTCATTAACACCCCACCCCCACCCCCCGACCCTGAATTTGATAAGCAGAAGTGGATGGATGGATGGATGGATGACGGATGGATGGATGTCAACAGAACTGCACTGGCACATGATAGCTCAGGCCATTCTCCATCCAATGCCAGTGGGAGTCACAGTCAACACCACTCTGACTTTCTGACCCTCAAGGATGAAATTATGATACTTGGTGAATGCTGAAGAAAACTACAGGTACCTAACCTGATGTGCTGCTTTTGTTTTTAAACTGAAAACCTCTAGGTTGTATTTCATGACTCAGCTCTCATCATATGCAGTGATCCTCCAAACAAGAAATGGCTCTGTTTGACAGAAAAGTTTGCTCAGTTGGTGTATTCACAGGTGTAGAAGTGGTGTGCAGGACTACCAGGGAGAGATCTAAAATTAGCAGCCACACTGAAACCAGTCCCAAGAGGCTTGAGAAGCTGACCTTCAAGTAAATTGGCCAAATTTTAATAAGTTATGGTTTTTGAGGGATTTAGCAAACACTAATTTGAGTTACATTAAATACCTGTTCACACAGAAAACAATTTAAATTTTAGAAGTGCTTTGAACATCACAGGCGTCTGGGCTGCCCATTTAAACTTGCCCATTCTAAGGCTTTGCTGTCAGTATGTCCTACATGCAAAATCCTGACACATGGACCAGAAATAGGAGAACAGTTTGGGGAAAAAAAGTAGGAAAAACAAGACTGAGATGTTTTGGACATGTCCAGTAGTGGGAAATAGTGGATACACTGGGCAAAGGATGTTGAAGATCGAGTTGCCAGGCATGAGGAAAGGAGAAAGACCACAGAGTAGATTCATGGGTGTAATGAAGGATATGCAGAGGATTGGAGGACATGCAGAAGAGGATGCTAGAGATAGGGAGAGATGGAGGCAGATGATCCATTGTAGCGAACCCAAAAGGGAGCAGCTGAAAGAAGAGGAAGAAACTGTGGATATTAGAATTGTCACATGATATAAACATGTTGATAAGCCAATTAATATTTTATTTATGCAAGCAATTTCAGCAAGCATGGAGAGTTATAAAAGTTATATTCATTTTATATACACTATACTGTTGTAGTTTTTAACCCATAAAAGGCAAATTACTAAAATGAATAATGATTTAAATTGAGCTGCTGTCATTCATGATTTACAGTCACTGAACACTTCACAGTATTGGTTTTTTGAGCCAACTTGATTTTACTTTAGTAAAGTGTACCTTTTTTTTTTTTGTCATTTTTAAGTTTAAGGACTATATTTTAATTAGCTAAAATTCAAGAGCGAAATATTAATTACAATGGTATTTCCTTCAAGACTGTTTATGAAGAAAGAATATTATAAATAAACCTCAATTGTAAATCAAATCCATTGTAACAGGAGAAGATGATGATTAACTAGTCCAGGAAGTGGTTTGTTGTGTGGCACCATAGGGAGTCTTATGGTGTCCTTTGTATTTTCTTTCAATGATGGTTTGTCACAAACAGGACATTGTACCTCACCCCTGCAGTCTGAATAGCATCTCCAGATCTTATCTAAGAGCAAGTGAAGAAAAGAAAAGAAATGAGTTAATTGATAGGAGCACGGAAGGTGAAGCAATCAGCAAGTTCCATTAGAAAGCATTTATTGCCTTCAATCAATACGCTACACTTGCTTGGTTTTATTTTCTACAATTTAAAGAAGGCATACGCACAAATCAAACTTGTATCTCGTGATCATGAATACAAAAAAAATCAATGAACAAGTCTACTTTAGATCAATTCATGCACCCATACATTCCTAGTTTCATGTGCCATATACACAGAATAGTTAATGAACTTGCTCTCTGCACTTGTGTGAGATACCTATTATTCCCAGTAATAATTTTGCTATTCAGTTGCTGTTTCGTGGGATTTAGTACAGCTGTTTTCTTTATGTTGGAGCTTGTTTCCTTTCAAGTGGAAAAAGAAGGAGAGAAGTCCAGCTTGCATACTGCATTACTCACGGATATATATATCTATATAGTTAGAGGAAGAAACACATTTCCCAGCAGTTTTCCAGTGCCAGGCCTGCTGCTTGTTGGCTGCACAGATGTCTGAGTATAGGGGGAGCAGAAGTGATGCAAGTACACCGTCAGCCCAACCACCTAACTCTACACGCTGACATATGGACTGCCTGTCAATTGCAATTATTAATTTGATATTTCCCAGCCCCAGGAGCATGGCACAACATGCTGCCCAAAGCCAGTATAATCAAATTACCAGAGCATAAGTAATGGCTGGCCATACACCACTGCTTCTCCTGACTGAACCTTTAATTCTGCCATGTTGGCTCTGAGGGTAAAAAAAAGGAAAAAAACAAAAGGATATATTTAAATTGATAACTGCAGACCTCCCCAAGGGTGTGTTTGCTTGGTGAAATGAATACACACATTGTTTTGAGTGAAGCAACTTTTGCTTAGGGATGGATTTTGCAGCTGAATTAAGTTTTAGGGCAAGAGTGAGATTCATATGGGTCCACTTAATTCTCTATCCTTCTAATATCCAGAAAAAGTTCCCAGCCACAGCATTGCTATTACTTTTTGCCACAGCATTGCTATTACTTTTTATTTGTTGTTATTTCTCCTCATACATTTCCACAATACCCAGCAGAATAAAGCGTTCAATAAGAACAAGAAACTTCACTGTAGCAGCACTTTTCGAAACAAAGTTACAAGATGTTTTAAAACTGTAAAATATCAATAATGTGTATTAAAAGGGAATAAAGAAGGACTGAAAAAGAGGTCAAAAAACTAAACAATAAATAACACTAAGCAGTTTTACAGCGGCAAAAAAAAGTATCACAGGTTAAACAATCGGCAAGCTCCCATGTGGTTCATAAGGTTATTTTCTACAAGCTGATATTTTTCTATATAAAGAGACATTTACTAAAAGTACATTGAAATGACAAATGAAAGAAAAAAAAATCAGAGACCTTTTCAAGCAATTGTGGTAATTACAATAAAGGATGGCTGGTGATGGTTCTCAGTAATTGCAATTCTTAAGAGGAAAGTGCAACAAATTATTTTAGTAAAATGTCACATTAAGTCTTCACTTTTGTAAATCAATGTGAACTCCTATCAGTAAAGGGAAGTAAATGTTGCCATGGATACAGCGACTTTACGTTGTGCCTCTACTATGTAAAATTGTGCTCGGGCACTGCCATTGGATGTTCGCACATCTACCAATTGAGTTACTGGAACTGTAAAAACTTTTTATAATCAGAATCAGAAATGGGACTGTGCATCAGGATGATCTTTTTCCAAAATACAGAGTCAACTAAAAGAGGCTCTAAAATTATAGATTGAAAAACTACACTGTCAGCAGCAGAAAAAAATGCATATACAGAAGGTTTTTGGTTTTTTTTGTTTGCTGAAAGTAATTATTAATGAGCAAAGTGGATCCTCAAAAAAATATTTTGCCTGGAGGAAAATTGGGGGAGTTTTACGCCTGCACTCTTCAGTGTATTTGATCTGACTTAGTTTTTTTCCTCTTTGGTGGAATTTGTTTGGGCAGGTGTGAACACCATGATTACCCTGAGGTGCAGACCTAAACAACCAGATCAAAATCACCACCTCTAAAGGATGGTATTTGGTAATCTCTTCCACCTTCAGCTCTTCAGTTCTGCTGTTGTGAGAATGTGAAGCTTGAGCAATTTTGTAGCTAACGTTGCTTTGTATTTTGCAGGGGCGGGCAGTTAATTTTCACAAGGGGCCACATGGGAAACCAGAACTGCTGCTGAACACTTGCTGAATTCAATCTTAATTTTGTCTCTTTATAAGCTTATTTGGTGCGGCCCTTCATAACAGTCCCAGTTTCTCATGTGGCCCCTTGGTAAAATTAATTGCCCACTCCTGTTAGTTTGGGATGTGGCAGAGCTTTTTCACTTCCACACCAGACACATTCAATGGCAGGCTGAACTCTTGTAGTTATTAGAGAATCATTCTAGTTTACTTGGATGTTTTCTGTCTTTAAAAAACAAAAATAACCTAACCGAAAGGGGAACACAAGATGCACTATTTCTTTTTCATTCACCTCTTTTCACTCTATTTATACAGCACTCTGAATTTAATTATTAGTTATTATTAATCTCTGGCTCTCTTCCACAGCATGTCTTTTGTCCTGTCTCCTTCCCTTCACCCCAACCGGCTGCTGCAGATGACTGCCCTTCCCTGAGCCTGGTTCTGCCAGAGATTCCTTCCTGTTAAAAGGGAGTTTTTCCTTCCCACGGTTGCCAAGTGCTTGCTCATAGGGGGTCATTTTGATTGTTGGGTTTTCTCTGTAATTATTGTAGGGTGTTTACTTTACAATATAAAGTGCCTTGAGGTGACTGTTAGTTGTGATTTGGCACTATATAACTAAAACCGAATTGAACTGAATTGAATTGAACTGAAAAAAAAAATCACTTAAATCTTTGCTGGTTGAAACACGGAGGAATCCTTCACCACAACAATAGAAAGTCATAAGTTGTGGTAAATGTGATTTTTTTGTGAAGTCAGGTAAAGTATCATCTTTTGGTTACTCTGAAAAAGTGAGCTACAGTATTATCAGGTTACAGTTCAAAAACTGACTTTGGCCATTTGCTCATTACATTTCGATAGTGGTCATTACACAAATGAGTCACTTAAGGTATTTTAGAAGTCTCTTTACAGGACATCACCTAAACGCTGATACATTTGGCTTGTTTTGCAAGATTAATCCAAATCAATATTAATTAATTCTAATCAATGCAATGCTCCTCAGAGGAGCAGACTGAACTAATGAAATTAATGAAGTTCATGTTGAAGAATTTGGCTACTAGTTTCTGTTGAAGTATAACATCTGCATATATAGGTTTTTTTTTTTTTAGTACACTGCAGTTTTAACAGCACAGTACACAGCTGTGCTCTGGGATGTTTCTGTTGCCTTGACTTATGATCTCATTCCCCCTTTGAGAGTACAATTTCCTGACTAGAGGACAATTTTTTTTTGTGTGTATAAACCCTATATACAGTTCTTGATGGAGTTTAAATATAGTTCAGCAAAGCAGAACAGTAACCTGAGCCAATAGACTAGCCAGGGACAGCAGAAAAACTAAGCAGTCTCTTTGTAAGTCATTAATGCATTTTTAACTGCCAAAGGCATTGCATGTGGACAAGCCTTTAGGGAAAACTCATCTTTAAAGTCTTGCCTGTGTAGAATTTCATTTTCCTGCAATGCTGTTTGTCAATAATTTCTTCAAGCATGTCCTGCTCTGCAAATGGAGTGATGATTACTTGTGCAGACTTTTAATTGCCTTGTAAATGAGAGCAGAATTACCAATACATCAACCTGGATCAGATAAATTGTTTGTTTGCTCAGAGCCACTGAATCAAGACTGCCCCCCCCATCCCCCCCAAAAAGAAAGAAAATCTGGTTAACTGGTTAACTACAAAGCCGTGTTAAAGAAATCATATTTGACAGTGGCAGTGATTTGATCATAGCAGTTCAATGTCAGCTCTTTTTATTTCTTGTTAGGAAAGTTTTCTTTGAAACAAAAAGCTCAGTGTCAGCTCATATTATTTTCACTGGTGGCTCACAAGAGATGTTAACATTAATTCTAACACGTGTCACCTGCTAATGCGAATACCACCCTGACAAGGTGCCACACAACAGTGAGAACAAATGTGAAGATGGAAATCATAGATGTTGAAAGAACCCTGATAATTTATTTATTGTGGTTATAGTAGCACTGTGAAGGAATGATTTTATGCATGGTTCCATAATTTGCTTTAATATTGTGTCCACTTCCATGAATGTAGGAGTGCAAGCATGCGTCAGAGATTATGACTGACGGTGGGGATAGTAAAGCAAGTGAATACAAGGCAAAAGTCGACTGCTTAAAATGTTTGATTTTGACGTTCAGTTTGTTTTATTGATAAAAAAAAAACATCATAGGTCATCAAAGAGGAAGAAATCAGAATTCTGGCTTTTTCTTCTGAAAAAAGTAATAACCCAAAAACATTTTTTGTGTCCATATTTCTCTTTTGTACATGAGCCTAGAAAAAAAAATCCCATGATTATGTCAATGTTATAAATCAACAGGGCATGAAAACGTTGATTTCATCAATACTTTTTTCAGCGATGCAAAAAGCAAAGTCCATAAAAAACATCCAGGCCTACTGCCTGGACTCAAAAAAGTCCTGCGCACACAGCAGAAACTAGGATTTGTGCTTCCATCCAAACAGCTTTGAAGACAACACAACCTCCAAGATTCCTGGCAGCTCCAAACCCATGTGACACGTTGCTGCATTTGATCACCTCCCACTCATAATAAACAATAAAAAATAAATAGGAATGCAAAATCCCTTGACAGATTCTGTGAGGACTATATATGTTCATATTAGTGAACTGTGAGAAAATGGCTTTGCAGCAGCTGCAGGGCACTATGAGTTTTACCTGGAACTTTCTGGTCCCTCCATCTTATCAGGGGATTTGTCGCCTTGCATGTAAATTATAGGCCTACATGCAGAACACTGTAAATAATGTGTGTACCTTCCATGGTATCATGCAATTCATCATTCTGCTCTGATTCATCTGTCATGGAGTAAACCATGATTAAGTGTCTCACATTCACCTAGGAAGGAGGTCTCGCTTTAATGGAGGTGGAATTTGTCATAAGCTGCTGCAACTGATTAAACTTACAAGCTCATGTCCTCATCCATATGGACTTCCAGTCCGGGTGTGGTTTTCTTCCCCTTGTTCTGAGAGGTGAAGTGCTGCATCTGCACCATCTGCTGCATTGTGTCAGGCCCTCTGCACAAGTGGTAGAGTTGAGTTATTGAGAGGGACGTGCTGTTCTCCAGACACAGGTACCTGATAACCTGTGCTGTTTACAACCAACCTCAAGGCTCAAAGCAAGAAGTAAAATGCTGAAGTAATTCTGTCCTGATTATGTTATTGTATGGAGACTGCAGCTTTAGAGTGCTTTTTTGTAATGGACTGTATTTCTTCAGGAATGAAACATTTAGGAAAACTCAAATATATGTTGGCTTCATATAAAGTATCAAGTTAGTTTTCCTTTCTTTCTGTAGCGAGTTCATTTCTGACACTATGACTGTGAAATCTTTCACATGAAATTATTCTGATATTTCCTCCTTTCTGAAAGACTGAACAGATAAATTGACAATCATTCCTAAAAAGGACATCTGAGTGGTTGCAGAAATTACATGAGTGGTTTCACATTAACAACACTAGGACCTCATGTGAGGTAGTATACAGGACAAGATCTTCCCTCAGGGGTGAAAGGTGGGGTCGTGGCACCAGACCGTTAAAACAGTTTTTGTTTTTTGTTTTTTTAAGAAGCCTCTTTTTAAACAGTTTTTTAAAATCATTCTTTTATGTGTTGGTGGTTTGGTTAGGTTTGGGCAATAAAACTACTTAATTGACATGGTAGATATAAATAACAGTAAGGACCACATGTCTTACCATGCTACTACCTATCTGAAAAGGCTGGACATTTTACATGCACTTACTCACCTGACCCATTGTGATCTCCCATGTAAACGCCAGCTTTTTTTTGTTACCCCCCTTTCAGTGTCAACTGCATTATCGTTTTTCTGGTAAGGCCAGACTGGAATTAATTTAGGTAAATTCCCTGCTGAGTTCATCCAACCACTTCCAGGGTTTGAACAGCAAGGCTGCTGTTTCACACGGATGTCTGAGCCCAGGGGGACAGACCAGAACAGCGATGAAAGGACTCCATACTGTGAGAGTAAAACACCTTTGGGAAATTTTGTCAGACAAGGGGACAGCCAAAAAGGTCTCAATTCCCGTAATTGTTTGTATCAGCCACTTCAAACAGTAAATACTGTTCAGGCTTGAAGTGTTTGCAGTCCAGACAAGCTTCTGTGGTTGGTGTTATCTTTTTGTCGTCTGCCGGGAAAACAGAATTTGAAAGACGTTTTGGCTTCCTTTGTGATTTTATGGAATGAATGTCCGTATTAATTTTCATTTGGCTTTGATAGATGCCTTGGAACAATTACTCAGCCTCTGAGAGAAAAAATATTCACAGCACAGATATATACCACTTAACGTAAGAGCAACATCCGGAGAAAATGGATATCATAATACAATGTATGTGTCAAAAAAGTTTAGACAGTCTTTCCAGATGTGCTAGCTGCCAATTCCCTCAGCATAAGCTGGATCATGTTCACATAATACAGCACAATACAGCTTTAAAGGTATAGTAAGTGCTATTTTTATAGGTTATTTAATAGAAAAACGAACAGTCACTCACCAATATACATTAATTAGTGTGTAATTACATCTTCCAACACATGCTACGTGACTGGAGAGGTAGCCCGCCTTATAAGTTACTTTTAATTTAAAGATCACCAATAGCTCTTTCAAACTATTTATGGCCATTTAATATTTGTACTAGGGATGTTCCTGGCAACTCATTTATTAGTCAACTAAACAAGGAAGAAAAATTAGACTAACCAACTAGTCTAAAACTAAGAAACACTCAGATATCAAATTTAATTCTATGCCTGTTTAATGGACAATGTCAAAAACTGGCTGAACAAAGGCATCTGAAACCATTAATCAAGTTCTTCTTGATCTTCACTTTAAATGCTACTTAAATGTGCAGCACTGTGCATTGCATTGAAAATATATTACTGCACATGATGTTCATGCATCAATGAATATGAGAAAATAGCATTCGAAAAATGAACAAATTGTGACTTAAAATGTGTCGCATTGTGCCGCACATTATGAACGATGCTCTTTGCTCTACAATTCACGGTAAACATCAAAACAATACAATAAAAACATCCATCCATTCTCTTCCACTTATCTGGGGCCGGGTCGCGGGGGCAGCATCCTGAGCAGTGGAGCCCGACCTCCCTCTCCCCCAGCCTCCTCCTCCTCCTCCTTACTCCTGACTTCAGAGCTGGGTCTTTGTGGAGCTAGGATGTAACCTATGTAAGTGGCCATGTTGTTGCCGGTGTTTATGCTCGTGCAGGTGTATTGCATGTGTTAATTACCTTTCAGTCATGTCCCTGTGTTTTACATGCGGTGCCGGCCAACGGAAACATAAAATACTGGGACTATTTTTCCTCCTGGGTCCTACTCTTTGCTGTGGTCAGTTTTTTTTTAAAGGTGCAAACACATTTGTCCCTCTAGTTTTTTTCACTTCTTTGTACAAACTTGGGGGACGTTGCCGGAAATGAAGAAGGAAGGGTGCTTCTCCGGAGCTGCGCTTCAGGTTACTTCAAAAATAACTAATAAAAGTATCAGTAAGTATTGGTATCTGTAATAAAAGTATCAGGCCAAGATTAACAGAGTTATGGCATTTTTCTATAACGATGTCAGTGCTGCAGCGCCATCTGGTGGCAGATGGCTGCATAACATTTAGGACAAACATTTACCAGGACTGGGCATCAATTAAAACCTTAATAATTAGGCTAACCGACTAGTATGTCTGGTACTGACTAGTGACAATAGCGACAATTAGCAGTCTAGTCAACTAGTCACACACATCCCTAATTTGTACATGTATATTTTCATAATCTCTTTCTCATTATATCCTTCTCTTCTTCTACCACTTTCTCTGTCTGCATTTCCACCTCATCTTCTTCCTCCTCACCTCAAACCTCATCCTCTGAACTGAAATCAGGGCTCTAATACATGAAAACATGCATAAACAAGCTTATTTATTCCCCATATTGTTGCAATTACTTATTGTCAGCAGATTAGACATGCTGCCAACAAGCCGGCTAAACAACAACGGCTGGTTATAAGCTAACCTCATGCCAGCTAATGTTAGGCTCAAGTCTCCTAAAAAAAAAAAATCCCACACTGTATGTGACCTAAGTGTCCAAGTCTGAATGTTAGACAGACACTTTAAGGATAGTTTCACTAATGCTGGCTAACAGCAGCTAACAGCTGCAAAAACAGCAGCGCTTACCAACAGAAAAGTTCAGGATATCCTCAACAATTCATCTCAGTATCACTGTCATCAGGCAGAAGTGAGCCTCACTGCCTCATCTACTTGTATCTGCCTCCTTTAACAAAGTTTTACAGTCTCCTCAAGACAAAATAGACATGGACACGCAGGTTGACAGCCTACATATAGATGAACAGCAACCAGAGTTGTTTGTTCTACAGTGGCCACCATAGCTAGGATTATGCTCTTGAATTGGAAGTGGTAAGAAAACAGAACTGAGCTGAATGTAAACTGCGATCTACTGACATCTAGAGGTGATATTTTGCATACTGTCTCTTTAACCTGCATCTGTGGATGCACACACGGATTCTCATAATTTTTTGATAATATAATGTACAGCAGATGATTCTATTCTATTCTATTTGATATTTAAATTGTTGTTTATCTTTAATTCAGAGAAACTCTGCCTCTCTAAGATGCTTTTTTTGTATCCAGTCATGTTACCCACCTATTCCAAATAAACCTAATTAGTTAGTTAATTAGCTAAATGTTGCTCGGGCTATTTCTTTTTTAGAACTACTTACTTTTCCAGCCTTTTGTTGTCCCCCTCTCAACTTTTCTGACATGTGTTGCTGCCATCAAATTCAAAATGAGCTAAAATGTTTTGTGTTTCTACACAGCATTCTGGCATTTTCCGAATTGGGTTTATACATCTTGCTACAGTATATACTACATCATATGCTAAATATGTGGTGCGGAATTTAATTATATTGTATCATTTGAGTTGTCTGATTGTAGCAGCTGCACAGGGAGCACAACATTCATTGTGTGTGACAGTTTTCTATAGATAGTGGAAGACTATGGATAACCCTGAGAGGCTGATGAGATCAGGGAAATAGGAACTCTGTGGGAGACAACAAAAAAGGTGTATTATATTCACTCAGTATGTACCTGCGGGTGGCAGATGATTGATTTGCGAGGGCTCAAAAATCAATAGCAACCTGCTAGAGATGCCAGTCATTACATCAAAGCTTTAGAAGCCATAAACATCAGCAAAGTCAGATATAAGCAATGCAGATGTACCCAAGGTAGAACTGGTAGGGATGGACAATTAGAGAATAAAACTGAATAAGGATTTTTTTGACACAATAAAATGTTCACACCGGTATTTATGCACAAAGGAATTCTTATACAGACATATATATATATATATATATATATATATATATATATATATATATATATATATATATATATATATATATATATATATATATATATTATGCATAAAATAATTTTTTTTTTAATTTCTTGGCAAATCATAGCTAAAGAGAAAACAAACTTTAAAGTGAATTTAACTGTGTTTGCATTTATGTCTACATTGCTTTTCTATTACTCAAAAGGAACTGAAGGAACAGAAGAAACTGTTTTCCTATGGCATACACAGAGCATGAAACTGAAACCGCATGGCGTTTCCAGGTTATTGCTGTGCTGTAAATTGTTTTCCCTTTGAAAATGAAAGTGCTTTTTTTTTTTTTTTTTTTAATCTTCTCAGCTCTGTAGTCTTTACAGATCCTTTTCTGGAGTAGAGACAAAGGGCAACGTGTGAAGATGAATCACTGCTGTTTTGTCCATAGACAAACCAGGCCAGTGCTAAGGTCAAAGCAACACCAGCTGCTACACAAAATTATCAGTTCGAGCAGAACTGTGGGGTACAGCCCCATTGGTTGAGACAGATATTCTTTTGATAGGAGGGGATCTATCTCTGTGTCAGTCTTCATTTTCACTGTCTAAAGTTAATTGTTACCATGGAAACAATGATAAGATAAAAGGGATAGTTTATACTCTCAGTTCCTGTACATGCAACCAGGACCTCATTCTTGAGGAGACTGAAATTCAGTGGTAGAATTCAACAGCTTTGAGAGAGTCCCATAAACAGCAGTCTGATATCGTTTGCATCTCATTTAATCAAGGCAAAGACACTGGATAGTAGCAGCAGTGCTCTCTGATGCTGCTAGTTGGAGGCTGCACATTTATCAATCTGTCCTGACATCTTTGAAGAGCTGCAAGGATTTAATAAACTGAAGGAGACATTTTTCCTATTAATACTTTATACTGTATCCCCCATACTAATTTGTAAATACATGCGGACTTGTTTTCATTTTAAAAGTTTTGAACACATCTAATATGGTTTATAGCATTAAGCATTAAAATAATTTGTTCTTGTTAATAAAAACCACCAAGAACGGTAGCAGAGGGATGTTGTACTAGAAATAGGTGGAGCACTGAAATGTATATTTCCACAAGAGTAACCAGGCACCCGTTCAGTTTCAATATATCTGTCAAATACAGGACTGTCCAAACATCTTCATCTTTGCCTTTACATTTTGCTTGCAAGGAGCCAGACTTTCTTGTAATTTCTTTTAGCTGGTTATCAGCAATAGTTCTCCAGGCTTTCTGAAGGTCTTTCAAAGTCCTTCAGCAAAGACATCACAGAGGACCTGAGAGATGCGTCTGACCCTTCAGCTGATCCATCTACTGTTCACTGAAGCCTCATCAGAAATGGTCTCAAGCCATTCTTAAGGAAGAAGAGTGGGATCATCTTGATATTGAATGGAAAAAAAGGCAACCAACATCCAAAGAACAGCTTTGAATGTCCTTCAAGAAGTCTGGAATTTCATGGTCCCCCGGTCCTCCTGGTTTAACCCACTCTTTTATATTTTCTCTTCTTCTTTTGCTCTCTCTCCTCTGTTTGTGTGAATATGTGTGTATTAACTTAATTGTGTGTTCCAGAGGCAGAGCCTTCTATGGTCCTCCACCTTATCTGCCCACACACCTTAAGGTTATGGCTAATTACTCACCTATGTGCAGGTTTGTTGATTACTCACTGTCTTCTGATGCAGAAGATTTCCCTCAGTTGATGCCAGATTGTTGCACTGTTAAGTGATGGTGTAGCTTGGCCTGTGCGCACACTGTGTTCTTGTGTGGAAATTTGTTTTTGTGAAAAGTTGGACTTAACCTGGATGTCAGCAACCTTGGGAAACCCCTGTGAGGAGAGATCTGAGTAATCAGGAAAACCTGTGGAAGAGAACCCAGTTTGGAGGAAACTCCCTTTTGGATTAATCTGCCTCAACTTGTTTCATGCAATATCTTATATTTTTGTTTTTATTTATTTCGGCTAAAACTAGATGATTTTGGTGGCTAACTATAACCAAAGAGCAACAGAAATGTTAAATGTTACGCTGGTGCAGTGGGTCCTGGGTTCCTCCTGGTGCACAACAATGCCCGGCTTCATGTGGTACGAGTATACAGACAGTTCCTGGAGGATGAAGGAATTGATACCACTGACTGGCCCCCACGCTTGCCTCTCCTAAATCCAATAGAACACCTCTGGGACATTATGTTTTGGTCCATCCAACACTGCCAGGTTGCACCTCAGACCGTCCAGGAGCTCAGTGACCCTTCCACTGGTACAGATCTGGGAGGAGATCCCCCAGGACACCATCCGTTGTCTCATTAGGAGCATGCTTTGATGTTGTCCAGCATTCATACAAGAATGTGGGGGTCATGCAAACCACTGAGTAACATTTTGAGTTGCTGCAATGAAATTTCAGCAAAATGAACTAGCCTGCTGCATCATTTTTTCTCTTTGATTTTCAGGGTGTCTTTGAATTCAGCCCTCTGTAGACTGATAATTTTTATTCCCATCAAACAATGTGGGATCCTTTCATTCCTAACACATTACCCAGTCCATATCAGTATAGATATCCAGAATTATTTTACCCCATTGAGATCTGATGTGTTCCTTTAATTTTATTTTAATTTTATTTCTCCTGGCTATAAGGTTTATTTTTATAATTTTTTTTCATGCCAGATGACCATCAAAATCCACAGTACACACAGCACCTAGATTTGTGAGCATTCTTACAGTCTAATTAAAATCTCCAGACAAGCAAGAGAAGGGTATTTAACCTCACTGACCACACTCCACTATTCCCACCCTGTCACATTTTTTTTTTAGTCTTTCCTGTGTGTTGTATTCACCTCATTCTTCCTTAATTCCAATAAATGCATGCTGCATTAATGAAGCAAAGTCAGAGCTTTCCTGTTTCCTTTCATTTGCTGAGATCACAAAGCCAATGCATCACACAGGAGTTTCCAAGAGCCTCCCAGCTGACCATGGCTAAATGGTGTTTTTGCTCTGCTGAACACTAATCCTTCTGTCAGATAAGGCCCATTATAGCAGGGCTGTATCCAGCCCAGTTCAGTTTGAACAGACATTGAACCCATCTGTAGTAGACGACACAGTTCTGCAGGGGACGGCATTTCAATGGGGCTGCAGTGTTCGCGTGTTTATAGTAGCAGTCTACATCTCTCTTCCAGCACAACTGGTTGCTCCTCATTTTCAATATTCAAAGGCAATAGGTTTGTTAAGGGCAACAACAACTTCTGAAGCAGCCTCAGCAGCTACTGTTGCTACTGTTTTAAAAAGCAGACTCGGGATTATAATTTAATCTAGAATTGTGAATTTACTCATAGTACGCAACGTCTGATAGAAGTGAGGAACTAGAGTGCTTGTAATGCATCCACTGTGTTCGGCTGTTATCAAAGCACATGGGCCATTACACGTAGTATTATCCTCTACATCTGTACATAAGATTTTATTGCAAAATGACGTTTGCTCTCATGAAACTCATTTGGAAGTCAGCAGATCTATCATCGACTCTCCTACACCCAGACAGCCGCATGAAAATGAGCAGCCAAACAGATACACTTTATTTGTGCGGGAGAAAGCCAGCATTGTTATTTTTCCCTCTCTGAAAATGAGGAGCTGAGGCTGGACGCTCACAGCCTGAGGGGATGGAGATTTAACTCCGAAATGGCTCATATATTGAAGCCCGCAATCATTGGTATTCTTTCTGGTATATTTTAATGACACACATCAGACATTTCAGCATCACGGCTGGCAATAGAGCATGTGCAATATCATTTGTAGGAGATATTTTGTTAATAAAATCCTCTCAATTCCTAAATCCTCAAAAAGAAAACAACAGATTTTTCTTTTTTATAGCTTTGTACTTAATGGGAAAGAAACCTGCCCCTCACAAGTTATTTTTTTCTTCCTCTTTGACTGTTAAAGGAGGTTGTAGACTCATCTATTAGTGGCTGTTTACCAATTGTTTTCCTACAACACTCACATTACGTGTAACAACAGCGAGCTCACAGATTGACCACCTGAGGCGCTGTGTGAGCACAAACATCAGCAGAGAAATTAGTTTCCTTTCCTTCTGTTCTCCTTCTTTCACTTCTACAGCTATATGGTTTTTATTGATGTCATCAGGGGTCTATTCTGTTGATCTTTCAAAGATGTAACATCTTTTAGATAAAGCCTAGCTGAATCTTGGGAGTATAATGTCAAGGGAATAGGCTGCGAGACGGCAGGGAGCGCTGGGAATGACTCTGCTTCTCCTCAACATCACACAAGCTCATCCAGTCTCTCTGCCACTCCTTTGTGTGCCAGCGCTTCTATTTTGGTATGTTAGTGCTGTGTACTGTGGGTTGTGGATGTCATTATAGAAGGCAAACATCCACACTAATGAGGTTTTGGGGAGCTGAATTTAAATCTATTAACCTGTTTATTTACACTGAAAGAGCAATAAAAAAGGACTTAAGGAACTGTCACTTTATTTACATTTGGCGCCTAATAGACTGGAGCTGGTGCAAGTTTGTTGTGTCAGCCCTGTGACTGACAGGCTGTCCACCTGTCATCCAGAGTTAACTAGAAACAGGTCCTGCCCCCCAACACATGCAGGCAAGTGGGTAAATCCAATTAATTGAATGGTAGACTGGATTTGGGTTTTTTGTTTGTTTTGTTTTGTTTGTTTTTTTAAGTTAACCATGACAACTTATAATTATCAAAAATATTTAGAAGCAATCCCCTTTATTGTTTGTTTTTCTGAAAAGGAAGGTCATTTATGTAGCCGGGTGGTTAAAACCTATAACTTTATTTCATAATGGAGTTTTCCTTCTGGGCTAAATATGATTTTCCTCTTGGGATGTTAGGGTGCCGGTAAACATGCTCTTTGTTTCTATTGAATGTAACACTTGATGTTAAGGTTATTAGTGTTAACAAAAATGAACAAAATAACAGAAACTGAAATTGAAAAAACATTTTTGTTAACTGAAATAAATGAAAAGGATAATTAAAAGGAAAAAGCGATAAGTAACTGAAACATTGTATTGTGTGTTTACAAAACTAACTAAAACGAACTGAATTTATAGATGTGATGCCTTTCTTTTTCGTGTTTGTCAGTTTATTTAAAAGTCTTGTGGACTGATATGAAATCACTTTCTCTGCTCTAGCAGTTTTAGCTGGGAGCGCCATACCATAGACATATGTCTACACGCCATACGGCACCTCATTCTGTGTGTGTGTGTACCATGCCAGTCCACAAAATAATGGCAACAGCAAAAGTTGGTCCCAAATGGGATTTCTTTGAGTACGTTAGCGAGGCAGAGAGAAGCAAGTGTCTTGTTGTGGATGATGGCAAAATGTGTGGAATGCTTCTGAAGGGGTAAAACCCCACCAACCTCAAAGTCCACCTGAGCAGCACGCACAAGGCGGCTAAAAAAACTCTGAACCTACGCAGTAACCTATGACGTAACCTGAGGTGCACGAGAAGTCTAACTCGACGTCGGGTTCATGCAGCCCGGATTGACTGTGATTGGCCTATTCAGCACAGTCGAGGCCTCTTGTGCATTTCCGGCTACTTTTTGCCACAGTTTTTGAATTTATCAGTGAGAATAATAATCAAAGCATCAATATAAGGACTCACAAATGTCTTCAGATGCCTGGAGGGAGACTGCTGAAACTATCGGAATGGGTGTGAGTTAATGAACAAAGTGAGAAAAAAAATGACCACAAAGAGTGAGTACGAAGGAGAGGAAAAAGTCCCAGCATTTTTTGTTTCTGTTGGCTAGCACCGCATATAAAACCCCAGCACACGACCATGAGGTAATTAACACACATATTGCAGCTCACACAAGAATAAATGTCGGTAGGTTGCATACATAGGCCCCACAAAGACCCAGCGCAGAAGTCTAATTAATGAGTATCTAACCAAGCTATTGTCTCCTAGCGGCTCTGACAGAGAACCAGCATCACAGCCATGCAGAAAGGTGACAACCATAATGGACTGTTTTCACTGAAAAACTAACTGCTTGCTTGTTAATATACAGGAAGAGGAAGGATGCACGGATACATTTGTTGCACAGTGAATCTTGCAGCTGACAAAGTATGAAAAAACTAAAACTAACACTAAAACTAAAAAATTAAACTAAAACTAAGCATTAAACAAAAAATTAAAAACTAGCAAAACCACTAAAAAACTAACTGAATTAGAGAAAAAAAGTCAAAATGAAATAAAACTAAACTATAATATAAAATCTATTAAACTATTATAACCTTGGTCATAAAGTATGTTGCAAATGTACTGGCAGCTAATGTTGCAAATTTCAATTTCAAGGTGGCAGCTGGCAAGAACAGTTTGTTTTACATTGGGGTTGCATTTGGTCTGCACGAAACCAGAGACACATGGAGGACAGCGATGCCTTATTGCTTTGTAAACATGTCCCCGGAACTTACAGCCTTAGTCCTGGAAGTTACGCTGACCTTAAATGTACTTACAGGGTACATCCCTGTAAAATACGTGTACTTACTGTATGGCCTTAGTCCTGTTCTGGGTTATAAAGTGTTACCGAAAGCTGTTTTCACATAGACTTCTATAGGACCAGAAGTCTTGGCAATCACAGCCGTCGCAATCTGGTGGCTTTCAGATAGAATGCAGGTTTAAGGCGCTTCCACGTTGGCTTAATGTTTCTGACTTGGAAGCTATGCCCATCTCTTATACCATCTATGGTTGTGAACAGACTTTTTTTTTAATGTATGAGATGAGTCATCTGGTTGGTGACACTTGAATAAAAGAAAAAAGAAAACAATTCAATTCAATTCACTTTTATTCATATAGCGCCAAATCACAACAAACAGTTGCCTCAAGGCGCTTTGTATTGTGGGTAAAGACCCTACAATAACACAGAGAAAACCCAACAGTCAAAACGATCCCTTACGACCAAGCACTTGGCGATGGTGGGAAGGAAAAACTCCCTTTTAACAGGAAAAAACCTCCAGCAGAACCAAGCTCAGGGAGGGGCAGTCATCTGCCGCGACTGGTGGGGCTGAGGGGAGAGAGACAGAGATTAATAATAATGATTAAATACAGAGTGAAGTATAAACAAGTAAATAAGGTGAATGAAAAGAAACAGTGCATTATGGGAACCCCCAAGCAGCCTAGGCCTATAGCAGCATAACTAAGGGGTGGTTCAGGGTCACCTGATCCAGCCCTAACTATAAGCTTGATCATAAAGGAAAGTTTTAAGCATAATCTTAAAAATAGAGAGGGTGTCTGTCTCCCGAATCCAAGCTGGGAGCTGGTTCCACAGAAGAGGGGCCTGAAAGCTGAAGGCTCTGCCTCCCATTCTACTTTTAAGTATCCTAGGAATCACAAGTAAGCCAGCAGTCTGAGAGCGAAGTGCTCTATTGGGGTGGTATGGCACTATGAGGTCTTTGAGATAAGATGGGGCTGGATTATTCAAGACCTTACATGTTAGGAGAAGGATTTAAATTCTATTCTAGATTTAACAGGGAGCCAATGAAGAGAAGCCAATATGGGAGAAATATGCTCTCTCTTTCTAGTCCCTGTCAGTACTCTAGCTGCAGCATTTTGAATCAGCTGAAGGCTTTTCAGGGAGCTTTTAGGACAGCCTGATAATAATGAATTAAATGGTCCAGCCTAGAAGTAATAAATGCATGAATTAGCTTTTCAGCATTAGTCTGAGAAAGGATGTTTCTAATTTTAGAAATATTGCGCAAATGCAAAAAAGCGGTACTACATATTTGTTTAATATGTGCATTGAAGGACATATCCTGGTCAAAAATGACTCCAAGATTTCTCACAGCATTACTGGAGGCCAAAGTAATGCCATCCAGAGTAAGTATCTGGTTTGAAACCATGTTTCTAAGATTTGTGGGGCCGAGTACAAGAACTTCAGTTTTATCTGAATTTAGAAGCAGGAAATTAGAGGTCATCCAGGCCTTTATGTCTTTAAGACATTAAGGCCAAACCACCATCCAAATACTTCTTAAAATTTAAAACTTGGCAGATAATGTTATGATTTTGTTTTGTTTTTTAGGGGAGGAGTGTAAGAGTTAGTTATACCGTGTTTTTTTTTCTTGTGTGCAATGTTAACAGTTCTTCCCTATATGACCTTAGAAGAGATGACGTTTAGTTTAATTTTAGCAGCCACCATATCAACCATGGTCACTGGAGGAATATTTTAATAAGCACTACTTTTTAAAATGTCAACCACTCAGACAGATAAAGATACAGGCAAAAGCATTTTTTATCCAACTTTACTGAACCCCTACTGCCTTGACATAAGAGCATGGTGAGTTAACATTTAATAGTCATTTGTTCTGGACTGGATATGAACTGCAGATATTTCAGTTCTCCTTATAATTAAAAACATCCACAGCTTCATTCTTCCTATGGTAAATGGTATAACTTTTTTGCATTCTGTGTATAGGATTTATCATCTATCTGTACCTAAGGTATATACCTTAGATTCATACATGCTTTCACTGAGTATATATAATGCCAGTCAAACGTTTAGCCACACTCACCCTAAGTGTGTCCAAACTGGTACTGTATATGGTACTGGTACTGGTACTGTATATAAAAACTCCCAACAGTATTTTCATTGTACAAACTGATATGGGTAGAAATGGAAGTGGGTATGGTGCTACAAGCCTGTTTGATTTTTGTTTGTTACATGTTGTAGATCAGGCACTGGCTGCTTAACTGGAATCAGCAAAAACTCAGCTTTAACCTCACTCTGGGTTATTTGCTACTAGCTTTGTGTTAGCATTTGTCTGTGCAAACGCCTTCAAAGACTCATGGTATCAACAGTTGTTTCTATCATAGGGGTAGTTTGCACTTTTTCATGTTCTTATCCTTTCATACAACAAAAATAAGAAATAGTGTGCATATCTCAACTCCTCCAGAGATGTGGACTGCTCTTCTATTTTCCTCCTCCCTCACACAAACTAAAGTAAACTTACTTTACTACTTTGTGTGAGGCAGGAAACCACCCACTATGCAGATAATTGAAAAACTTTTGAAACACAAGTAACAACGTGATTGTAGCTCTAATGTGATTATTGAATCTGGTACAGTAATGCATTACATTTGTGCATTACAGAAAATTGTAATTTGATTATCAATCATAGCAAAACATGAAATAGTCACAGCTCTGTTGTCTGGACATAAATTGCGACTTTGTTCCGTTGACAATTCAATTCAATGCAATTTCATTTATATAGCGCCAAATCACAACAGACAGTCACCTCAAGGCACTTTATATTATAAGGTAAAGACCCTACAATCATTACAGAGAAAACCCAGCAGTCAACATTCCCCGATGAGCACTTGGTGACAGTATGAAGGAAAAATTCCCTTTTAACAGGAAGAAACCTCCGGGGTCAGGGAGGGGCAGTCATCTGCATCGACCGGTTTGGGCTGAGGGGAGAGACAGGACAAAAAAAGAGAGCCAGGGATTAATGATAACTAATGATTAAATGCAGAGTGGGGTATAAACAGAGTAAAAAAGGTGAATGAAAAGAAACACTCAGTGCATCATGGGAGCCCCTAGCACCCTAGGCCTATTGCAGCATAACTAAGGGATGGTTCAGGGTCACCTGATCCAGCCCCAACTATAAGCTTTATCAAAAAGGAAAGTTTTAAGCCTGATCTTAAAAATAGAGAGGGTGTCTGTCTCCCAAATCCAAATTTGGGGGTGGCCCCCTCCTCTTCCAACATGACTGCACACCAGTGAACCAAGCAAGGTCCCTGAAGACATGGATGAGGGAGTTTGGTGTGGAAGAACTTGACTGGCCTACACAGAGTCCAGATCTCAACCCATTACAACACCTTTGGGATGAATTGGAGCAGAGACTGAGTCAGGCCTTCTTGCCCAACATCAGTGTCGGAACTCAGAAATGTGCTTCTGGAAGAAGGGTCAAAAATTCCAAAAAATTACTCTCCTAAATCTTGTGGAAGGGCTTCCCAGAAGAGTTGAAGCTGTTATAACTGCAAAGGGTGGGGTGACATCATATTAAACCCTGTGGATTAAGAATGGGAGGTCACTCAAGTTCATATGCGTGTGAAGGCAGACAAGTGAATATTTTTGTCAACATATTGTACGATAGATGTATATGAATCATTACATGTGAGATCAGCCAGGTGAAAAATTCAAGTTCATGAATGCAAAAAATGAATAAATAAATAAAAATAAGGTTCTTATCTGGAAGCAATAGCTTAGCAATAACAACAATTTCACAAACTACCTTGAGACTATGTTGTGATGACAGTAAGTGTCAGGGTGCCTGGCTGGTATGGGGTTTTTCATCAGTCTGTTACACTTCTAGCTGACAAGATGGGTGGGATCGGCATCCTCCAAGGCAGCTGGAGTTCACACCTGTGAGTGATCTGCTCATTGACGGCGAGGTATTTAAGGGCCAGCCGGGGCAGTCATTCTCCGCCAGTTCCTTCGTCCTCCACGGTGAAGCGCGGGCTCATTTTATTCTGTGCTCTCGTCCATTTTGTATTTCTGACCTGAGTTTTTGTTCCCTCTAGGAGTCCGCTAGAGGAGCTTGGCTCACCCCTTGGAGAAATTACCATCTCTCATTTATTGGCCCTAACCTGCTCGCCTTCCTGCTGCCCTCCTCTGCCTGCCCACTCTCCACCTGTACCCATCAGCTTGTCTTGGATCCGTCTCCTGTTTTCTGGACTTGTCTCTCAATCCTAGCTCATCTGCACATAATGTAAGATCACTAAGTTTCCAATTTAGTCCCCAGTTATCTTACCTGGCTTCGTAGTAACAGTCATTCCATCTCTCCACAGACATCACTCCCGTTTCCGGTGCTTGCTCAGACCGGGTCTCCTCCGCTTCCAGTAATTCCTCTGCTCCCAAATTTGTATTGTAAATTTAAAAAAAAAACCCTGAGCATCTGCTTCTAGTTGTATTGTGGGTCTATTAGGTTAGGGCCATGACAGTAAGTCTTTACTTTCTAATCATTACACCTTTAAACACTATTTAATTCCAACAATTCATTCAATATCAAGGTAACTTTTGTTTCCATGAATTTAAGAGCTCTCCAGTGTCCTCTTTAGAAATCAGAATGACTAGCCCTCTGTAAGACTGGCAGTCTTTGAAGGGTGTACCCTGCCTCTCACCCAGCGACAGCTGGAATAGGCTCCAGCCCACTTGCCTCATTGACCACTTTCCGAAACCAAACTGCAGATTAGATTGAATTATGTAATTATCTGATTTGTCAGATATTATCAGGTTTATCTGACAGATAAACTGATATATTTCAGACCGCTTTATCTGACCCCACTCAAGGCAGACAAAAATTTCTCATTATAATACCACCACTCTGTCTCCTTTCATACTAGGATGCAGTGTAACACCATATAAATCTCATGCCCCCTCACCCTACCCCACTATTTGAAAAGCACAGATCACATCTGCCTAGACCACGCTCTGATTCAAACATGCTTTCATTATGCCCAGATTTATTGAACCAATACTCTCGAGTCCTCAATAAACTTCAGTACATCCCAACCTCTGCTGCTCACCTGCTCACTGGGGAAAAGACTACCAGTTATACAGCACATTCAATTCAAACTCATTCTCATCATTCACAAAGCCTTCTATGACAAAGACCTCTTCTACCTCACTGACCTCCACTTCCAGACTCCTACACACAGCTTCCATTCATCTGATGCAAAGTTTCTCTTCCATCCATACAGTGCCAGTGACTCACAACTCAGCCTATTAGAACTGCTTTTACCTTTTGAATGTCCCTGAAGACACGTAGTGTTGGTGTGCTTCAAGATTAGGTAGATTACTGTGTGCAAACACAAATGTCCCATTTTCACTGACTGGTCAGCATTCACATCACATTAATGTTCTGTACCGGACTACAGTAACATCATCATCAAAGTGATACAGTCCTTACAACATGTCTTCATGTTGCTCCTTTTGTTCTCACAGACAAGGGCTGTCTTCAGATCTCACCTGCCACTCAACAAAGTAGATGTAAGTGTAAAGATGTTAGTACCATTTTAACATAACCTCAAAAAAAAAATACAGCTCACAGAAACAGCTGTAACTGTGACTTCTGAATGTCAGTAGGGAATAATTATTACTCCATGGCTGCAGCCCGTTAGTATGTAAGGAAAAAAAAAAAGGAAGCTGTATTCATATACTGTCATGAGACAGCTGTGTTGCAGGCAGGATTAGGACCCCAGTGCAGGACTCAGAAGACAAGCGCTGAACTTAAACTCAGGGAAAAATATACTAAATACAAAAACTCACTGGGGAAATGAGACTGGGGGAGGTAAAACTGGGAATATAACATAACACTGAGACCCAGTCTAAGACACACTAACCTAACACAGAGACAGATAAAAAATAAAAATAAAAAACAACAATGTGGAGATGAGATAAGAGGACAGGATGGAACAAAAGGGAGCAAACATCATCTAATGAGGAACCAAGAGCTAGAAGCAAAAGATAACAAAACTCAGAAGCACTAAGAAATAATATCATACTAAAATGATTAACTACAGATCACATCTTCAATCCCAAAAAATAAATCGTAAAAACCCAAAACTTAAAATTCTGGGTCCACAACCTAGGAACCATAACATCGTGATGATCCTTTTGTGTGGGAACATTTAAAATATGAACACAAATAATTTCAACAGATAAAAAATGAACAAATGAATGATTATTAGCTACACACACTCATTCTGTTAATTCAAATACTTTTAATAATGTTAGGATTGACTGAAGTATGTCAAAACAAATGATCATGATCATGCTTTAATAGTCTTTAATTCTTGTGATAACATTATACGTTTTGTAAAATTGCAGCTAACCAGGTTTAAAGTTTCACTTTTCATCCATAACATAAAATTTAATTTGCCTAAAATAGAATGGATTATCGCTATTTTTCCATCCCTCCATTTTCTTCCATTGATCCAATTCAAGGTCACAGGGAGGCTGGAGCCTATCCCAGCTGTCATAGGGCAAAAGGCAGGGTACAGCCTGGACAGGTTGCCGCCCTGTCACAAGGCTCACATTCACATGTATGGTCAATTTAGAATCACCAGGTAATCTAACCCCACTAACTGCATGTCTTTTTTTATTTTATATTATTATATATTTATTTTTATATTATTTTTAAAGACTATTTTCAGACTATGTGCTTAACGAGGATGTGGAGATTGCCTCACAGCAAGAGGCTAGGTTTTTGAAATTAGTAGCTGTCTATATTTGTTCCGCAGCAGGCTGTCCATGGCATTTCATAACTATTTATCTGAATTTATTTCATTTTTAAGGTGGGTTTAAATACTAAATGGCATTAATTAAAAAAAACTTTTTTAGCTGGATGGTTCCTGAATGTGGAGCACTTTATTTTGAAACAACATCTGGAGGTTCTTTGTTATCTCATTTTTTTAGCAGCAGTTCTGCCAGATATCTTTCATGCTTTAAAACCCACACAGGGTAAGTCAATACAAGACCTTCTGTCAAGCTCGAAATCTTTCAGTCTACTTCCAATATTGCCTCAAAAAAAATTTTTTTCTGGATAAAGATAATGCAGAAGTAACAATAATAATATTTTGGCCTTCAAAGGGGAAGCCCATGTTGTCCTAGTGAAGTTTGTAGATTTTTTTGTGCTTATTTTGTACAGTATATGAATCACAAACCCACTGAAAAATATATTCAAATATTGTATATTATATGTTAGGCAACAATACTGGAAATTGAGTTGGGTATAAAGGATTAGTCTAGCTTTGCAGAAACTCTGCTCTATGATATTTTGGCAACGTGTTTCAGTGAATATAATCTCTTATCTGTGATTGTGAAATTATTCAGTGAAAGAGGATTATGAAGTTTAATCTTAACAGGGATTTTCATGGTGAAATAAATTATTTTCCTTCCTTAGTTCATCAATATAAAGTGATATGAGAAAGGATTTTGCCACCTCAAAATACGACAGGTATAAGAGCAGATCTTCAGTATCCCTTCAAACGATGACAGAGACCTGCATAGGGACATAATTTCCTTTTCCCTGTTGGTATTACCGTGGTTATTTCCTGCTCTGCTGCTTTCATCATCTGTACACTAAGATTAATCAGTTAAAGTGACGATTAATCCATTTCTGTGATAGCTAGGCATGATCATTCATTTGGTTTATTATACAGTAAGACTTAAGCTATCACTGGGCTGTTTTTAATGTCTCATTTGATTCTAAATGAACAACAATCCATAACAAAGCCTCCATCATAATAAATACATAATAATGAATAGCAGAAAGTATGAAGATTTTCACCAAGAATTAAATTATGTGCCCATCATGCGAATGTGTAATGCTGTTTAATAATTTAGGAGCAGTAATGGAAAAGGAAAGCCTTCCTATAGCAGGATAAAAAGCTGTTTGGAGGAAGATCGATTTACTTTTAAGTCTTAAGCAGCACATAACAGGTCATAATTTCTTATTTTAGATCACAGTGGAATTTCTTTCTTTCTTTGTGGAGCTTTCATGTCAAAAATATCAGCTGAATTTAACTGCACATGCTATAAGTAAACAATGATCAAAATCATTGTCATCTTTTTTATTCTCACTGTTATTGCATATTTTTTTATTTGTCCAACCAAGCAATCCATCAAAAAAAAAAAAAAAATCCGGCAGTCTTCTGGATGATGAATTATTTACACCAAAGGCTGCAGATTGATTGTTTACAAAAGATGGACACTTCTGTGACATCATCCTTTGGTTTGTAGTTTCATTTTGTGTTAATATGTTTTTTATTAGGATTAAGGGGGACATTAAGACAGAAAACAGAATTGCTTATACAGCATGAATCACAACACCTCGGTGACACAGATAAAGATGAAAGAATGTTAGCGCAAAAGAAGCGCTGTATATCATAATGAACAAGGCCTATAGTCCACCTCCTAAAAGGTTTGTACTTTCTTTATTATAACATAACAAAACAAGACAAGATCTGTATATATAAAAGAAAGAAAAAATAGAAGGAAAAAAAAAGGAAACAGTGGGGGTGGGGGTGGGGTCCAGGGAGCAGAGACTGAAGAGAGTGGAAGAATGTCAAGAAAGGGTGCCATGTGTTATAGAAGTTATCAAAGTTTCCTTTCACTGAATATCTAATCCTCTCCAATTTTACAAGAGGGTAGAGAATGCAGGTCGGGTGACACCACGTTTTTGTGGGGAGAGGGGGGGTTACATTACCAAATGATTAAACATGCTAGTATTTTACCCAAAATTGATAATGAATAAAGAAAATTAACATGTTATTCATATAAGGTGTTTTTTGTAAATCGAAATGATGTGACTTTATTGGGGGTTATAGTGATTGGATCAGATTAGGGGGGGGTCATAACCCCCCATCCCCCGCAAATTACGTGCTTGGCTTAATGACACCATGTCCAAGCGGCATTCACCATTTGCTTGTGGAAGCAGCTGCTGGGGAGTGGGTGTAGTTCGAAAAAATGAAAAGAGCGCCAAAAATCAGACAACCAACAATTTTTCATTGTTGGTCGACAACACCCCCTTGTAAAAAGCGGAAAAATCAAAATGAGGTAAATGTATATGTATTGTTAGCTGATGATGTAATAACTATGCCGCTGTGTATCAGACACCCTATGAATACCGGTTCAGGTATTTTAGCTAGCTCCATTAGACCTGCTACTCCTTGCTCCTCCTAATCTGACAATGAGTCAAAAGAAAAAGAAGCATTACAATGTATTTCTAATACAGTTAACCCAAAATGTCCTGAATCCTTTTAGAAAAGTAAATGATTTAATAAATAAATAAATAAATAGGCAGCGAGCTGTCAAAAACGAGTGAGTAACAGACAAGAGAAAAACATATGAGTTAAATTACAGGAAATAGCATGACATTTATCGCAATTGTCAGAAACGCTGGAATAGAGTTGTGACAGCCAAGTTTTGGAGAAGTAGACTCTGAACAGGACTTTAAACTGTATAAGTGAAAGCCGAGCGCAGACTGAACTTGTACGAATTTTTTTGAGAGCGTTATCCCACTAGTTATCTCCCAAATTTAGGCCCAGTTCAAGTTCCCAAGTGACAATCCACCGCTGAATTTACATCTCTGAAGTATGGATTTGCGGATCCTGGGTGGCTTAATGTGCCATAGGAAGTGAGAAATAGTTTGATCAACTGTTTTGAAAAAATACTTTGGCAGAAAAAGTGGAACACAATAGAACAAAAACATAATTTAGGTAAAATGTTCATTTTAATTGCATTGATTCTACCGATAAGTGAGGGAGGTAAGCTTCTCCATCTTTGGAGGTCCCGTTTAATTTTAGACATTAAAGGCTGGAAATTAGCTGAGAAAAGAGAACTTAGTGATCTGGTTACAGTGATCCTTAGATACTTAAATAAAGAGGAATAAAGCGAGTGAAAGATCGAATTAATAGTGGTGGGATCCCGATACAATATGCCCGACGAATCTATTATCTGAGGAATCATATGTGAGGCTGCCTGACGACGAAGATGATGTAGTTTTATTTTAAAATGTTTCCATTTCTTAGAGACAGAAGTGACTATATTTAGATGAGAGAGTTGAGTGCTAAGTTGTCTAATGCTACAGTCACAGTAGGGAAACACTGGTTGGAGACTGGAGCACAACTGAAAATTATTCCTACTGTGTGCAATGAACTTGCAGTCTTGTCTTAGAAATGGTTACTCTGAATACAGGTAACAGATCAGTCGCCATCTTCAAAGCGACTAGTTTGTCCAAACAGCAATAGAATGTCAGTAAGATGGAGTCAGTCTGTTATTGAATGGGATCATGCAAGCAATTACATGGAATCTGTTTGTGATAATAATGGCAATTAAACCGATAAAGCAGTAAAACACACAAATTGGTTCTCACGTGTTGCTGTCTGCATGCACAGAAATTCAAATTACTTACTTACATTCTTCACATCTATGTTACAGCTGTTCACTGAATGCGAAAACATTAAAAAGCAATCAAAGGGCAACCATCAATTTTTTCTTGTAACAACAAGGTTGCCATCCTATTTTTACTTGCGTGACAGCCATAATGAGAGAAACCTTAGTTAGTAAGGCACACATACCTGCTCATTAGAGCCAAGTAATTCAAAAGACACCGGTACTGCACACACGAGAAATCCATTTCAGTGGCTCAGATTAGCAGAGGTGAGACCCAGCAGGACTTGGCTATAGCTGCCTGTATCGGCACACCTGTCAGATTATCCACGCCTCCAGCTTTAAGCTTTAACAAAATTCAATGTCCAAAAAAGAGTATAGTGTGCCCCATAATGTTGGGACTAATTTTAAATCCAAGTATTGTGGATTATAATAAATCTAGTACAAATACATTACATAACAAAAATACAGGAGTTCATCATATTATCTAAGATTTGAATATTACATCCCTTAGATGACCACCTCCAAGAGAACATTATGGAGGACTCTCTCTCAATCCAAACACAGCACGGCATCTACTATTTTAGATGGGGTAAGTCATTCATTGTTAAATGTGATTCAGTGATTTATTTATGTCACACACACAGTAAAATCCTGTTGCTCCAACACATCACGCATTTTATTTTGTTTGTTTTTATTCAGCATTGGCTTATTTAAAAAAATAAAATAAATCTAGTGACTTTTCTTCTTGCAATCATGCACACTATCATCCCCAGGGAGCAGCACAGCAGCTATTTGTGATGTTCAAAGATAACCTTTGTGTATCTGGGTAGTAAGCAAGATGACTATACTTCAGACTGTTCATACATGTATCTCCTGATCATAGCTTTTAGCATCAGATAACCAGGCTGCTTAAATTCCCAGCAGAGACAGACTTTTACTAGAGTCAACCCCATCTCAACTTATCTCAGCTGGACCTGAAAATTCCAGGCCATAATCTAAAGTTACAATCAGTACTGGCGAATAATCTCAAACCTATTCCTACAGCAGTGTCAAAGAAATGGTCCAAAAAAAAAAAAAAAAAAACGCCCTGGGAGGAGATTCAGCAAGTGAAAATCCTTCTCCTGAGTGGAAAGTGTTAGATTTGATTCAGCTGTTAAAGACTAGAACACACTAGGTGCATACTGAAATGTTCCAAGCATGGTAGATATTTAGAGACAGAAGAAAAGTAAAGAGTATAATATTACAGAGCTGAGAGAGGGGTTGGGTTTGTTGACCAAGCTCTTCTTTAAAGTAGACATCCTCCTATCTCTATCCGGATTTCCTCTATAATCCTGTCTTTCAATTTAGTGCCTCAATCCTGTGTTCACTGAGGTAAACAACCTGACCAGCCACAATTTCCTCTTGGCACCTTGTTACATCCACTCCTGACATGTTGTCACATAGATGCACGAACAAGTTGATATGGTTTCAATAGAAATGTTTCCAAACTCTGTCACCAACTCTGAAAACAATATTAATACAAATTTTGTAAATGGTATAGACTGTTACCACATTTTTACATTTTGACCTGTCATGAAAGTAATACCACATATGTAAATAATAATTAAAGCTCTATTTTATGACATAGAGCTTATGAGCAAGACTGCAAATGCAAACAACAAAATGTGCATAGTCAAAGTATCCATGACCATGTAATGTGTCTTGGTTGTTGTAACACTTTTACATTATCATGTTTAAGAAACCAGTTTGAGATGATTTGTGCATTGTGACACGATGCATTATCCTGCTGGAAGCAGTCATCAGATGATGCAAGCACTTGGTGACAGTGGGAAAGAAAAACTCCCCTTTAACAGGAAGAAACTTCCAGCAGAACCAGGCTCAGGGAGGGAAAGCCATCTTCCACAACCAGCAGGGAGTGAGGGGAGGGAGACAGGACAAAAGACATACTGTGGAAGAGAGCCAGAGTTTAATAATAACCTCCTTAAATGCAGATTAGTCTATAAGCACAGAGAGAGTGAAAAGAGTTGAGTGAAGAAGAAACACTCAGTGCATCATGGGAGGGTTCTCCTACTAAACTGGGAGCTGGTTCCACAGAAGAGAGGCCTGAAAGCTGAAGGCTGTACCTCCCATTCTACTCTTAAGTATCCTAGGAACTACAAGTAAGCCAGCAGTCTGCAGTTCCTCTGCAGATGATCAGTTAGCTGTTTTACAATTCTTTCAAGAATTTTTGAGAGAAAAGGAAGGTTGGAGATTGGCCTATAACCAGCTAAGACAGCTGGATCAAGTGAAGGCTTTTTAAGTAATGGTTTAATTACTGCCATCTTAAAGATCTGTTGTATGTAGTCCATTAATAGAGATAGATAAATCATATTTAAGATCGAAGCATTAATTGATTGGTAGGACTTGTTTGAGCAGTATTAGGTCTTAGTAGGAATGAAGGTTATGCCTAAGTTCAATAAGGAAGATCCATAAGCATTCATCTGCTTTCCCAAGTGTTCAGCTGCAAGTTTATTCTTCATGTACCTTACATTTTCACACGCTGTCAGACTCAAAGCTGTCATCTTTGTGAATCCTGCCCTGCCCACTAAAGACCTGAAACACTCGAAGATTGAAAACAAGAGGCAGGGTTTCCTCACACCTCCCCTAAAAAAGAAGGGTCCCTCAGGGCCCCTACAAAACCCAAAAAGATATCAGTCGGACACAAGCTGGTAAAGCCGTGTTCAGTGTGTGTGTGTGTGTGTGTGGGGGGGGGGGTTCAAGCTGTCAGAGAGTTTACTGGATTTTCTCTTGCATTTCCAAATTTGTTAAGTAAATAGAAGAGCGCTGTTTTAGTTGGCAGACTTTAATAGATGCCCTGCAAAGGTAAGCCAAGTCACACTCACTTCTACACTTGAGTGCGTACTATAAGAGTTGGACCCTGTGGGAAAGGCTTTGTGTACAACAGGAAACCACACTTTCTGTCACTATAACTGATACTCAGAGTGCTGGTAATTCTAATAAACCCCTATCTCATTCTGAATGTCTACATGAGAGAAGATGCACCTGAGGACTGCAAGATCAGTGCAACCTGTCACATTTATCAGTCTAAACTATTTGCCTTCTGATACTATTTCTCACAGTTGTTGTAAGGTCAAGCTGACTTTCAGTAATCACCTTCCCACTGCAGGTTGTTCTTTATGAGTAGACTTCAGATGCTCTTCCTGGAACTCAGTGTGTGTAGGTATGGAGCTGCTGAGTGCAGGCACACCAGATTGCTTCAATGGCATCTTTGTAACATAAATAATAATAGGGAATTTAAATTACTCACATCTATTCCGCTTGAGCAGCGTTCACCTTACATTTGATGTTTTTCCCTTCACCATTCCATTTCTGTGAGAGCAAATGAAAGCTTTGCTAGTTTCAGCCTGGTATTCAGACTGAAGGAAATTACAAGTGATGGTGGCTTTTTTCAGCTGAATGCTGTAAGCCTTACTTATGTCTACAAAAGAAGATTGTATTAAATGCACCGCAATTTAGGTACAATGTGTACCACTCCATTTCTTGATTTTAAAGCATTCTGTTACCTTAAGATTTGCTAAGTTATTTTAGAAAGTTTGCAAAACTAATGTTATACAGAATTATTTCCACTTTTGTTTTGTCAGAGAAGTATGTGAGGGTGGTGCAGGATGTGTATAAGGACAGTGAGACAGTGGTGAAATGTGTGGTAGGAGGAACAGATGGGTTCAAGGTGGGGGTAGGATTACAACAGGGATCGGCTCTGAGCCCCTTCTTATTTGCAGTGGTGATGGACAGGCTGACAGATGAGGTTAGGCGGTGTCTCCTTGGAATATGATGTTTGCAGAGTAGGGAGCAGGTGGAAAATGGCCTGGAGAGGTGGAGGTATGTACTGGAGAGAAGAGGACAGAACAACAATACATAACAGAATATGTGTGTGTGAATGAGCAGGAGACAGGCAGAAAGGTTAAGATGCAAACAGTAGTGGTAGCAAAGGTGGAGTTTATATAACTGGGTCAAACATTCAAAGCTGCAGACGGTGCACAAGGAGTGGGTGGAGATGAGTTTCAGGTGTAATTTCTGACAGAAGGATAGCAGAAAGAAGGTGTACAAGATGGTCTGGAGATGGTGACACTGACCGAAAAAACAAACAAACAAAAAACAGGAGGCTGAGCCAGAGGCGGCAGAGCTGAAAATGCTGAGACGTTCATTGGGGATGAACAAGATTAGAAATACGTACATCAGAGGGACAGCTCAGGAGACAAAGTTTAAGAGGCAAGACTGAGACCATTTGGAGGAGGGATAGTAGATATTTTGGACAAAGGATGTCAAATATGTAGCTGCCAGGCAAGAGGAAAAGAGGAAGAGCTCAGAGAAGATTCGTAGATGTAGTGAAGGAGAGCATGCAGAGGGTTGGCATGACAGCAGAAGATGCTAGAGAGAGGGTGAGATGGAGGCAGATGATCCGCTGTGGCAACCCATTAAGGGGTCAGCTGAAAAAAGAAGCCTGAAAATTATATAAATCTTTAGTTTCCTTTACAATATTATCAGACAATTTAGGAAAACTTTACTGCCTGGAATGCTATGAAACATTTTTACAGAGGAAATGAGAATAAATTCCAATTAGTAGTTTTTCTTATTTGTTTTCGTTTTTTTTCTACATAAAAGTCAGAGATCAAATAGCAGTTATGGCTCTTTGCAGTGCTGCTTGTTAAACTAAAAGAAGAAAAAAAAAGACTAAACATGGAAAAATGAATTCATCAAAGTGAACGTTCTGTTTTTATTTAATATTATTTAATTTTTCTGGCCAATTTCCTGTTAGTGTGCAGCAAAGGTGGTGGAGCAGAGAAGCTTTCTACATCAGTGTCTTTCTTTTAGCCAGTTTCTTTCATGTGTGTTATAATGATAGTTTTGCCTTCAGTTCAGGTATTCATGTTGCTGGAGTTTGGCTTGTCATTAATGACATTGAAAATATATTAAAAGCGAGCCACTGAATGTACAAAGCTAACAGAAATAACCAAGTAAATAAATAAATAAAAAAAGATTAATTTCAGACCAAAGAGGAAAACTTGATGATAAGCCACGGAGAAACACACACAGAAAAGGTGCAAATAAACAAACCACAGATTGGAAGAAATGAGAAAGGTTTTTGCAGAAATGAATTTGGACAGGAATAGTGTGCGTGGAGGTTTTAGTTACAGTTGATGAGTCTGCTGCTATAGATAGCGGCTTTAATAAAGAACTGGTCACAGCAGTCCTCTGAACTCCCTCTCTCTCCTCCACAGGCAGACTTTAACACTGGCATTAAGCTGCTGTCAGCTCGCGATCACACATAAGAGAAACATTCTCAGAGGTCAAATGTCAGGCTGCGTTGCCCATCAGACACCAACTGGGATCATCACCATGACAGGGAGTGAGAGAAGGTAATCTGCTCAGGGATCTACACAACCAAATACCATCTGACAAAATCAAGAGCAGTCACTCCGTGTTTGAGCGTGCATTTGATTGTTCATTTGTTTAAAGTCTTTGAAGAAAAATGAAAGAGGTTGTCTTTTTTTGTCTTTTTTTTAAACTCATTACTAACAAGTCAAATGAATGGCATGTCATTTCCTCACATCTCTGCACGTGCTCTAGTTTGATCAAAGCCATCACATGAAAGTTTTTTAATTTTCTTACCTTATAGCAGGACTCAGTCATGTCCCATGTGATGAAAATATCACTGCACAAAAGGCAAAACTGTGACAAAAAAAAAAACAACTAAAGGTTGAGGTGAACTCCATGCAGGGTACCAGAATGGCAGACTATCTTGTTTATTCCCTACTGGTGAATTCAAAGCCTGTGGTGAATCAGATAATTTGTCCTTTTCTCTTCTCCTGCCGTTTGGCTCCATCATTCTTGGCTTTCTTATCTCTGACGGTAAGGAACCAGCACCTTTTCGTCCATTTTCTATCTTCTGGCTGTGACCTCCAGACAGATCAGCTATCAACCAAAAGGCATTCAGTATGTGCATAATTTTATAGCTGGGACATGATGTGCTTGGTAGGCTGAAATACATTGTTGATTATATTTTAACTACTGAACAGTAACTAATAAAAAATTGTAAACCAGTATTTTAGAAATGCAGTACTGTGCAAAAGTCATCTCTTTACATTTTGCTTTCAAGGAGCCAGCAATAGTTTTCCAGACTTTCCAGACTTTATCGCTGAAGTTTTTCCATTTGCTGCTTTTTCACTCATTTCCAGTCCAGGCCTTGTACCTGACTTTTTGTTTGTTTGTTAAACCATTAAAGAGGAATGAACTAATGTTGTGTCTATATATAACAGAAAACTTAACAAAGAAACACTTTTAAACTGTATCTTCAGGCACTTTGTTACTGGTGTTACTAGCAGCCTGTCAACCGTTCCTATTTCTTTAGTTGAATCTATAAAAAATGCCAAAGATAACAGAGTTTGCAGGTATAAAATAGTATTTTTGCACTAGCAAGCTGATTCCCAAAGAACAACTAGCCAAAAACTTAGCATATGGCATAACATGGTGTGCAGTGTGTCCTTAAAAATAACTGAGGAAACTGAACAAGTAGAGGACAAAAGAAGAAGTGGCAGACCTAAAAAGAAAACCTGTCTACAACAGATGATCTGGAATAACTGATCTATCGTAAAGCCTCATCAGAAATGGGCTTAGTGGAAGGGTGGCTGTCAAGAAGCCATTCTTAAGGAAGAGAAACAAAAATGAACACAGAAACACACTGTCAGATTTTGATCCAACATACAATACCATATGGAAAGTGTCTGAGTGGCAACAGCTTCATTTTTCAGCACAACAGTGATCTCAAACACAATGCCAATGCAGTAAAAACATACCACACAATGGAACACTATCAGTCAGTCAGTTGAATGTCCTTCAAGAAGCCTAGAGAACTATTTCTAAAGATCACTTACAGAAATTAGAAGAAAGCTGCCTCAGAGACTTCAGGCTGTGTTGGATAATAAATGTGTTCATAACAATATTGGCTTTCAAACTTCTTATAATTGTACAAATTCTGTTTTTTGTTGTTTTTTTTTACATTATATGCTGTATTTCAATGTATGTTTGTAAGTTTCAAAAAATCATTGAACCTATTTTCTATTTTCCAAGCAAAATATAAAGAGACTGTTGCCCAGTACTGTAGATTATTTAACATTTACATTGCATCTTTTGTTCTGTCTGCCTCCTCTCACCCCTAACCTGTCGTGGCAGATGGCGGCCCTTCCCCAATCCTGGTTCTGCCCGAGGTTTCTTCCTTTTAGCAGGGAGTTTTTCTTCCCACTGTCGCCAAGTACTTATTATTGTAGGGTCTTTACCTTACAATATAAAGCACCTTAAGGCATCTGCTATTGTGATTTGGCGCTAAGAATTTCATTGTTCAGTGTAACTGACTGGTTACTGTGTACATGACAGTAAAACACTCTTGAATTTCCATATAAAAAAAATGAATTGAATTGAAATTGAATTAAAAAAAAAAACCAAAAACAACAACAACAACAACAAAAAAGAAGACTAGGGGAAATCTGGACCAGCAGCAACCGACACAAAGGCTGGGGAGCACGGTGTAGCCAATTATAGAAAAATTGTGGTTTAAAAAAAGAGGACACCAAAGTTAGCGTCTTGCCCAGACCAAAGCTCAACACATACGCATCACATTAAACTAAAATATTCCACAAATAAAACAATAAATTTCATAAATAAAATAAGTTACTTGAATGAAGTAGAAAGCATTCTTTCAAAAGCAAGTGAAATACAAATTAATTCAAAATCATTTAACATATATTCACATTCGCATAACTTAAGTAAAACAAAACACTCATGGCTAACACATAACTAATACAATGATCATAACCCAAAATGACAAATTCAACACTCACACAACTTCCTTTCCAAGACATTCACGCCCAATGTGCCATTACTCTTGAACATGGCGTTACCAAAACGTAGGTACAACATGGCGACAGTTCTATGCTCATCAAAAAAAAGACTTTTCTCTCATTTCATGTACTTAATACTGTCTGGTTAACACTATGACAAACTGTATGACACATGCACTAAAGTTGCAGATTACTTCTATCAGTAACACACTTGTGAAAGTCCTTAACATACTAACATTCTTGCGACAGTATACTGACGCTCATTAAGACAAATTACAATAAAACAACTTTCTCACACTCATCTTAAAACATTTTACACTTGTTAATCAACTTTTACAACCACTTGAGTGATATGAAGGTAAGTTTTCCAGTACCTGTGGATTAATAGAGAGGACAGCGAAGTTAACGTCTTACCCAGACTGCTCATTTATTTCTGAGC
This sequence comes from Pterophyllum scalare, assembly GCA_024447675.2. Lineage (NCBI taxonomy): Eukaryota > Metazoa > Chordata > Actinopteri > Cichliformes > Cichlidae > Pterophyllum > Pterophyllum scalare. The sequence continues at coordinate 21,649 of JAMQGT020013034.1, read as the reverse complement.
TGCACATGCACTGAGCCTGTAGCTACAGTCTCTCTAATGGTTTCACAGCATCATCTACAGATGTACTAAGGTGTAACCTGACAGTGTTGGAATAATTCACAATGTTAATTCACATTATAATTAACAAAAGCATTTTAGTTGCTGACTGTCATTCATGTTAGGCTGAGTAAAAAGTTGTGAATTGTACTCTGTCAGAGGTGCAAGGTGCCTGGCAAGCACACTGTGCTTGTTGTAGCTCACTTAGCACATACGGTATGTGATGGCATTTGGTAAGATATGAAATAATTCAATACTGTACATTTAAAGGTGTGCAATATATATAAATATATTTGTACACATATGTTGCACATTGTGACAGTGACTGACCATTTGGAAGTCCTGACAGGGGTCGTCTTCAGTAAATAGAAGTCACTGACAAGTTCCAAAATATGAATACAGCTCAAATATATTGTTTCCTAAAAATGGAATACACTTTTCAGTGCACTTTAGGCATGCTAAAGACCCTGCTGTCCTTTTGTTTTACATATGTAGTAGCCTCATATGAAAAAGGCACTATAAATGGAAAGTGGCTGCTCTTTTCTTCAGCCTGAAATAGTGCCACATGTATACAGCGGAAATAGAATTTATAAAAATGCATTTTTTAAAATGTTTTTCTGTGTTTTATTAAGTGTAAATTTGGCAAAGAGTAGGACATTTTAATTGCTCTGTAAATTCGCATGAGACCAAACTGCTTTTACTTTGTCATAATTCAGCACACCTGTTGATTTGCAGAAGAAAGTGGAGAATAATTAATTGAAAGTATAAGTTAATGTCCACGTGAGCTCCTGGGTTTCTGTGGTTATTTTCCAACAGTCTAAAGATTGCTTCACAAAATGTAAAAATCAGCCAGAGGACCAACCTTGTGCAATTGCTCCTTAACAACAAATAACAAATATTGACTTTTAAACTTCTTAGAATTGTACTGATTGTGTTTTTACATTATATGCTGTATTTCAATGCATGTTTGCTTGTTTAAATAAATCTTTGAACCTATTTTCTATTTTCCAAAATATAAAGAAATGAGGAGTGGCTCAAGACTTTTGCACAGTACTGTAAATTATTTAGCATTTACGATATGTCTTTTGTCATGTCTCTCTTGGTCATGGTGAATGGCTGCCCTTCCCTGAACCTGGTTCTGCCAGAGGTTTGTTCCTGTTAAAGGGAGTTTTCTCTTCCCACTGTCACCAAATTTTTGCCAGTAAGGGGCCATCTGATTGTTGGGTTTTCTTGCTATTATTGTAGGATCTTTCCCTTACAATATAAAGCACCTTAAGGCCGTCATGTGATTTATATGCATGTGTCCTCAGAATGCTTACATATGCTGGATTCTGTCTATCATGGAGCTCTGAGATTCATTGGGTAGGGTGGTCTGCGTTGTCATGTCATAGACTCAACCACTGGTATATTCTTTTTTATAAGACTATTCTCGGTGTGCTCCCATCTTACTTACTGACTTACATTCATCAAAAAAGTGTGGGAAGTTATTGTCTTAGGTCCCAAGATTCATTCATTCTTCCTGTCCCAAAGGTTCACACTGAATTTGGAAAAAAAAGAGCATTCAAATTTGTAGCTCCTTCCATCTGGAAACAGCTGCAGAATCAACTAAAACTTAAGAAATTGGTCTTAATGATGAAGATAAAGATGATTTTAAATGACTTGGATGCAGTTATTTCAGGTTTTGCCATATTATTATTATTATTACCTTTGTTTCTGACATTAAACAATTACTTTTACTAAGGTATTCATTCTTTACTGACACAGAAGTTTACAAATTTTGGTTGTATCTGTGTTGTATTTTTATTGTAATCTCCTGTACTTAACTGGTGTCTGGATTTGGATGTGTGTGTGTGTGTGTGTGTGTGTGTGTGTGTGCACTACTGTTTTATTCAACTCCATTCATTTCTTGGCAAAGACACTTTTAACCTCAAGAGTCTTATTTTCTCCTGGTTAAATAAATAAAACAAAGAAGATCTGTATAATTTTACAGTGAGTTACCATCACCGAGATAAAGTAATTAAAATATAATGGAACAAAAGTTCATTGCACTGTCTACCTGCACGAGGAAGTTGGCTTCAAACCCGAGAAATTAAGAATGCAGTGCACCACTGGGCTGGCAGTGGTACATCTTATTCCACACTTCTCACACTGGATAACCTCAGTGAACCCCAGGAAAATACCAACTGGCAAATGTATTCTGTCCTCTCTGCCAACACAAAATGTAGCGCCCTAAGAGTCTACAGCCATGCTGGTAGCTCTGCAAAGCTGTAAACAGGTACAATGGTGCTTTGAGCAAATGTTAATACTAGCTCAGCATCATGGTGATGGTAATACTATTATGTTGAGTGCACAATAATAAACCAAAGCACAGCAGAGATAAAGAGACTGGATGCAGTTTCAGTGATGCTGGAAAAATCTAGATAAAGTTAAAACCACTGTCACGAGGTGGTTCGAGAGGAAAAATCAGGGAATCTTACATCACTGGGAAACATTCAGTCCCTCTAGAAAATCACATGTTAGCACCTGAAGGTATTGTTGAAACAAAAGAATTTGGGCCAACAGACAAAACATATCTTGACATGGGTGATGAAACATAGATACAGTCATGGGAAAAGTCCTGTGAAAACTGAATACACATTTTCTGCTTCAATGGAAATTAAGAGCATAAGTAGCAGCTAACCAAGCACTTGGCTAACTGATCATCAGTGAGTGTGAGCACTTCTATAGACCGTTTTACAGCCTCATCAAAGGATGCCCGCACATTTTGGCTACTCCATTCAAATCAATAAGAATAAGTAGAGAGCGCAGCGTTTAAACGTGATTTAAAAGCGATATCAGCATCAAAATGTCTGCTGTTGCATGTTTGGCTGTCAGAATTTCTACTCTACCAAAAGCAGACTGAAGTTGTACCGAATCTCAGGGGATCACGGCTGTTTGAGAGAAAACGGAGGCGTCTGTGGTTGCAAGCCATTAAATGTACTGATAAAAATTCGACTGAGTACACGATCAGAAATGCTCGCGTTTGAAGCGCCCATTTTATATCAGGTAAAGTTATTTATCTTCCCTTGGTAATACGGGGTTTTCAGGTATCTAAAGTAAACAGCATTAGCTGGTAGGATATTTTTGGCTTTTAAAGTGCAGTGTGGCTGGCTATTTACAGGTGAGGCATCGCTGGACTCAGAGTCCGAATTTTTATATTAATATTTAATCGCACTATAGATTACAATATGCAGTGCCAGTACATGGCTGCAAACAACATAATTGTGAGCGTCCAGTGACTTGTATGCGCAGCAACTTCTCTCCGGTGTATACGCTGGGTTTCTCCACCAAATACACGTATATATCTGCCCCCGGATACTGGGCCACTTGCTAACGTACCACAGGAATCGGGGAGTCGGTTGCTGGTGGTCAAAATTAATTTTTGCAGGTAGTTTTTACGATCTTTCGTTGATAATCCTTTCTCGTAGATTAAAATGCTATTGAACTCCGCTGTATTTCCGTTTCCAAAATGCGCACGCATTGCTACCTACGTCATCATTGTTTACAAACAGTAAAAGGGTCTATAAGAGCAGAAGTTTGGACAGTTTGCTGGTCAGGCGCATTCAGGTATGTGTTAACACAATGCATCAAAAACGATCTTCCCGGGATTGGACGTCCCAACAAATTCACCCCCAGGCCAGAATGTGCCGTGCTCAGAGAAATCACACGCAAGCTCAAGAGCTACATCTGAGACTCTACAGGTCTCAGTTAGTATATAAATAAATAAAAGAACATGGCAGCACAGCTTAGGTTTGAATAGTTTGATCATTTGAACTAACTACAAAACTTCTGGAACAATATCCTTTTGACATAAGAGACCAAAATGGCCATAATGTACAGCACCATATTTGCTGAAAACCATAAGCATCATATCTGCGCAAAGACCTCATAACACCATGCAGTCACAGAGTCAACCATGAACTCCTCTGTATACCAAAGTATTCTAGAGTCAGATGTGAGGCCATCTGTCTGGCAGCTAAAGCATGGCTGAAATCGGAGTCATGCAACAGGACAATGATCACAAGATCAGCAACAAATCTACAGCAGAATGGCTGAAAAAGAAAAGAATCAAGGTACTGCAATGGTCCAAAGTCCAGACCTCAACCTGATTTCAATGCAGTGGTGAGACATTAAGAGAACTGTGCATAAAAAATGCCTGCATAGAAAACTTCAAGTTATTGATGCTATTATTGACACTAAAGGTGGTTCTACAAACTATTGAATTATGGGGTGCACTGTCTTTTGCGCAGCCCAGGACATGCTGTGAAAAAGCACCTTACAAGGCCAGAAAATATGAATTAAACTAATCTGGTCAGTGAGGCTTTTTTTCAGGCTCAGTCAACTTGAAGTTTGGGGTCAGAATTTCAAGGAGTGCAAATATGTGTATCATCTCGTTCACTTATTGTTAAGTGACAATGGATTTCCTTAAACAAATAAATCACTTTCAGCTGCTGATGAATGCATTCAAATGCAACAGTTAAGGCAGTAACACCTCTGGTCATGTTCATTAGAAAGGATGATTACTACCTCGACTCATCCTATTTTGTACTGTACTAGAGGGGAAAAATCAGCAGTGCTCTGACTTCACTATAATTAAGGGATAATGGTACAACAGTGATGTCTAACAAGGCAATAATGGAGGTCTTTAGTCAATAGGAATTGAACTGGGAGTCATCTCATTAATGACCGAGGTTAAAAGTTATGGTGGTTTTTGTCTCAAAGAGTCAATGTAACAGACTGTTTTCAGAATGAATGTTCATGTTTTTCTGGGAATTTCACTTAAATCTTGTGCAGTAAGTCCTGCACAAACTAACTGTGTGTTAAAGGATCGTTTGATTGCACTACAATAGCTAACACTTTACTAAATATGTTCATGTCTATGCAGTATTAACAAAAACACCATAAGCAGTAAGAAACATCTACCATGGTGCAATACAAATATACTAACAGCCAGAATCTCTCATATTCCCTGATTAACGTAATTTTTGCTGGTGCTATTTGATTAAAGCCATACGTTTCCTATCTGTCCCTTAGTAAGAGGGAGCGTATATTCCCAAATTATGTAAAAGCAACCATCCCATCCAGCCATCCAGTATATTCACGGGGGAGGGGGGGGGCTGGAGCCTATCCCGGCTGTCATGGGGCAAGAGACAGGGTACATCCTGTACAGGTCGCCAGCCTGTCGCAGGGCTAACACAGACAGACAGACAACCATTCACATTCACTCACTAATTATTATTTATTCATTTATTTATCTAAACAGGCAAACCTATGCTTGTTACATATGGATAAATAAATAGGTTTATAATGCAGGTAGTCTGTGACAGTGCACAGCCTTACACTCTCAAACAAATGACGTAAATTCTTCCACTGCGATATCAAATATAACCAGTCACCCACAGAAGAAAATTATGCTAGGAGCATAACTTGCATTTGCATGCAAATGTGCCAAGTGATTTTTGGCAGAGTCAGCGAAGAGGAACCATCATTTAATGGTTGCAGATTGACATATTGTGTGTTTCTGCGCAACTCACTAATCCTCAACATTGTAATTGTTGGAGTCATACAGGGTTGTCAGGGCATAGAAAGGTCCTGATTAGCTCTCACCGTATACCATCCGAGCTCTGTTCACAGGCATTTCACAGCACTTTTAGCTTTGCCTTCTTCTTAGTTACGCAGGAGACCCGAGGTGCTATCCCTTCATTTAAGCTGATTATTTAAACTCTAAGGATGGGCCTACTCTTCTTCTTTGTAAAGTACACCAAGGCTGCTCTCAAAATTAAAGGAAAAACTTGTGAATTAAACAAGGCAGAGTAATTTGATCCACTGGTTAAACATTCAGTCAGGTAAAAACAATAGCCTCAGTTTAAATTAAATTAGTATAAGGATAGAAGTACTCACTAACAGTACTCACCTAGACACACTCTCCTGTTTGACTGGTACTGTATGTACATACATATATATATATATATATATATATATATATATATATATATATATATATATATATATATATATATATATATATACTTATATGCTCATAAAATGGTGAAAATATGTTTGTTTTACTATATTAAGTTGGACTCATTTTGAAGTTTAAGGGTCATTCTTTATGTTGGTAATAGCAGTTGAAAAAAACAATTTGATCACAAGGTCTGGACCTTTCAATCATCCCATATGAGCGTCTGCTGTAAAAAAAAAAAAATTGGATTTTTGAACACTTTTTGAGCAGACTTTGTCCTGGTTCCTGCATCTCCAAAGTAGGTTTTGCTTCTCTCACTCCTTCTCACTCTGATGATCTTGGGGTGTGGCCACCAGCCGGAGCGGTGATCACACTAAACGCCTGTTTCTTATCATCCCACTTCCCTGCAATACTTAAGCACCAGCCATTCCTCTTCACCTTTGCCAGATTGTTTCAGCTGTCGAAGTGGTAATATCAGCCTTCTTAGGATTTAATCTCTTTCAAACGTTGGTATTAGTGTACTTGCCTTTTGTCTTGTCTGCCTCCCTAAGGATTCCCATGGTGTGTGTGTGTGTGTGTGTGTGTGTGTGTGTGTGTGTGTGTGTGTGTGTGTGTGTGTGTGTGTGTGTGTGTGTGAGTGCTGCTGTCTGGCTTCCCCTCAGACAGAATTGCACTCTGTCAGGAAATCTCATATCCCTACTTGTCTCCCTGTGAATCGGGAGTGAGACTCAGTTTCTGGAAATGCTGCAAACTCACCTGCAGGCTATCTCTGCAGCGTACCTGTTAGGATTAGATTGGGCTTTTGATTAGTCACCCTGTCAGATTTACTTACCTGTGGACTTTGGACTGTTGCAATATTCCCTTCATTATGATAAATCTGTTAAACTGCTTCTGCCACATATGGCTTTGGGGTTCTCCTGTCTCAGTCTAAAATATGACACACTTTCCCCAAATGAGTGAGCTCTAACATTCAAAGTTCAGTTACATGCAGGCAAACACAATCTACTGATAAAAATCATGTAATTTTGACCTGAGGCTCAGGAGGAGACTGAGTCAAATGGATCTAGAGGTAAGGCTGTTTCCTCAGCTACAAATGTCTTGTTGGGACAGATCACAAACTCAGCTTTCCAAGAGAAAATATGAGTAGATTAAAAGTATGCTGCACATGCACTTGCTAGGAATAATAGTTTGTGCTGCAAACCACAGCAGAAATTAACAATGAGACTGCTGACCTCTTTTAACTTATGGGTGCGATTGCTTAGGTCTTTTGTTATTCACTGCACATCATCTGTCCTGTGAATGTTCAGCTGCTCCTCTCAAAGTGCCACAGCCTGTCAGCCTAAATGCTCACAAAAGATAATGCTGGTGATTGAGGCCCGAGACAGTTTTCTCTGGATGGTCAAGGTACTAAAGTGAACCTCTCAGACACGTATAAGAGTAGACAATGGACCTACACTGCAACCTCTGTAACTTTTTGCAAAAGGCCTCCCGTCTCTGTGTTCTCGGTGCTCTCTGTCTGCATGAAATGATGTATTATTACTTCAGTGTATAAAATGGACATATAAAGCGTGTGCTGACTGAGCTGACACGGGGCCCATCACTTCTGTGAAACACAACAGAGAGCACCAGGGAGAAGAGGTTGAGCCAGACTGCTGACTGCTTTAACAACATGAACTAGATCTTGTGAGAAAAAGAAAAAGAAGTGTGTTTATTTTCTTTGGAAGCAGCGACAGACAATAAATTATACAACTATGAAAGAATCTTGGTGTCAGTGATTTCCTTTTTTTTTCTCTCTCTTTCAGCCATTACAAGGTCTTTGACTGTTTAATAATAGATAAGGCTTAATAGCTTCTTCGCTGCTGCTTCTAGCCGTGTTTGACATGTAGTGAGATAATGAATGTAAAAGAGTGCTGGGGACATGGGTCACATGGTTAACATCCTATTTTGGTGCTAAAAATGTCCCCTTACATCCTGTCATCCCCTGACTACCACCTGTCTCTGTGCCTTAGACTAATTTCTAAAAAGATCAATTAAATGTCAATATGCAAACAGTCAATCTTACCTCATGCAGAGTGACATTATGTGTTCATCTTCCTGCATTCTCATTTTATCGACCAAATCCATTCGTCAAACACCTTTTAAAAAAAGAAATCGGTCCCTTTTTTCCTTGTTTTTTTTTTTTTTTTCAGATAAAGCAGTAACCACTTTAAAACCTGGACATATCAGTTTTTAAACTAGAAAACATGTTTATCATTATAGCCCCATTTCATGATTGCCTGTGGCATGTTTGGGCCATTTTGAATGCAGTGAACAATGTTGGGTACAGATTCAGATAAGCCTGGTACTGAACACCTCTCATCACAGCGCAGGAACACGCTGCGATTTACTGTAAATACCTCACTCAGCCATAGCCAAACAATATGGTGACAACATGGTGACAATTTTGCTTCAGCATTGCACTGACAGCTTATTTCTGTTATATAAAGTCCAGTCAGACAGACAGCTTTTTATAGCAGTCAGTATGTGCGTGTAAAAATACCCTCTGATTTGAAATTTACCTTTATGTAAGTATGATTTGTTTGTTTTGTTTTTTGTTTTTAACCAGCAGCAGGAATGATTCATGGAAAATATTCTGAGTGGGAAACACACATGCAAGAAGACTTAACTCTTTCAGGTGCTTCACCTCAGGTAGGCAGACAGAATCAGAGGATTGAACTTGTGATTACAACCATAGATTTTTTTCTGAAGTGAACTAAGTGTTTGTGAACGGCACAAAAAGTGAGTTGTAGGGAAGCAGCTGCAGGTGGATGTTAGGAATACAGATTGTTAGATTTGCTTCTGTAATGAAAGCAACTGGAATATTCTCCAGTAACCCAAACTTCTAAATTTACTTGGCGGTATCCTATCTGAACTTACAGTGTTTTCTAAATGCCTTATTTCCACTTTTCTGTGGCAGTTGACACAGGTTCTGTGGTTGATTGATTTTGCTGCTGGTGCCTTACGTCTGTGTGCGCATGTGATAAGGCAGGTGGTTGTTAAACATGGCTGACATTAGTTAGAAGGTATGAACTCAGATTGAGGTGAGGCAGTGTAAACAGATCTCTGTTAGTGGGTCCATCCCTCCGGGTGCAGTGCACACTGAAGCACAGCGATAGCCTTTCCATCCGTCTGGAGAATTGCTCAGAGAAAATTAGAGGCAGATTATTGATGAGCGGCTTTAAGAAGTGAAAGCTCCTCCACTGTGACAATGGGTGAATTATTCATTTCTTCACAGAGATCATTAAAATTTCATCAAATCTAGTTTGTTGTAGTTTTTTTGACTAATTTTTTTTATTTTTTATCATGAATTGAAATATTCATAGTCGGAGGAGAGCGAGGCAGCAACACACAATCACTTTCTAACCAAAACATGTCCGCTGTAAGTATTCAAACTTCTTTCTTTTTCTTTCTTGCAATGTTCACAAGTATAAAATAATAAGATAATAACTTAATTAGCTTTTATTAGAAAAAGGACAAAGTGTGAACCCAAGCTATATTTTGAAAAATCATTTGGCTACTTTCAATTTCTCCCTCATTTCCATTGTGTACAGGTCACCAACCTGTCGCAGGAACACACACAAACATTCACACCTATGGGCAATTTAGGATCACCAGTTAACCTAACCCCACTAACTGCATGTCTTTGGGAGGAAACCCATGCAAACATGGGGAGAACATGCAAACTCCACACAGAAAGGCCGCGGTGGATTCAAACCCAGACCCTCTAGCTGTGAGGCAACAGTCCTAACTACCATGCCACCGTGCTGCCCTCAGTTGTTAATGGAAATCAGAAAGTGTACTTCAAAATGACAAATGACTCATTTATATATAGTGTGATTCTCTTGTGTAAGTCTTTTTATGTGAGCGTATGCAAATGTGAAGAATTATTTTGATTTTATACGCTGTAGACCACAAACCACTGATGAGATAACCTTCCTGCAGGAAAGGTTATGATGTTACTTCTAATTATTGCTTCGAAAGTTGAGCTGATATTTTTCTCCCAGTTGCCAACTTGTGTGAGAAACTCAGATGTAACAAAAACAGTGTATGTGCTAGATAACAGCATTTTGTGCGAATAACGTTCAAAAAGAGAGTGCGTCTAAAGGCATGTGTTTAGATCATTTTTTGGATTCAGTTGTTGGGAGATTGATAACGATCAGTATCCACTGCCTGAAACAAGTCATTTTAGCCCCTTTCCCTTTAAGGCCACTCATCTTTCTTACAGGCTGTCCTCTCACCTGGTTTCTGTAAACACAATCTGGTGTTTGGGGATGCCGATGTTTCTTCATCTGGACGTTCAAGCATGAATACTGTGAAACTATGATAGCGTACAGCATAGACACAAAGATCGCAGCAGGACATTTGTGTTTTCTAAATATTTTCAGTTTATTTAGGGATGTGACAGTGGATTCAGTCTTTAAAAAACAAAAACTGTGAAGCTGTGTCTCTATATGACCATGTTTTGAGGTGTAGGTGAGGGAAATGTACTGAAATGCCAGCAGAAATGCAAAACTTCTGCTTTCACTAATTATGTTTTATTTCCCTGCACCACTGATGAAAACTGTTTTTGCAGTTATATTATGAAAACTGAATCCTCAGACACATTCAGGCTGAATATCAATATGTTATTCACAGCTTGTGGTTTTAACTTCTCGGCACTGCCTTTTATGCTGTAGATGGACCGGCCTCGTATCATAGCATAAACAAACGTGGAAAAAATGCAATAGAATAATTTTAATTCTTTACATTAGCAGCATGGTACTATGGTACTTCTAATTTTTTTTTTTTTGGTGAAAAATATCACAGTGCAATGGTTAAAACACACATATTATTATAACCCATGTAACAGGTTTTTGACTACCTGTAATTACTGAATGCTTGGTTACAACTGCCTACCCCATCCATAGTGTGAGTTTCCATCAGGGATTTTATACACAGGTCATCACTGCCAAGGTGTGAGGAAATGTAGAGAAGAAAATTACTGGAGTGAAGAAAGATATTTAAAATATCGGACAGTGAGGAAAATTAAAAGCTTCGACCGCTGCCAAGTAGCCCCGTACACTGACAGTCACTGTGGACGTTCCGCCGACAGCTGAACATGTCTGATAAGAAGTGAGCCAAGGAACAGCAGCAGGAAGAGAGGTACCAAGATTTAAAGACAGAACAGGGTGGGGGTGTGAAGAGGATGGTGCTTACTTGATAGAACAAAACTATATCTAATATTAACTTAAATGAAACCTCCGCTCACCTGTTTCTGTACAAGTGCAACTTTGTAATGTAATCTTGCTCTTTGACTGCACAGCAGTAGCATTTAAATTAGTTTAATTATTCTCATTTTAAGATGATTAAAAAAAATAGATGTCCTTTAGGTCAAGGATATGAGGTATATTAGTGTGCAGTAAAGCAAAAACAGTTGGTGCAATTCTAATGAGCTTGAAAGGCAGTGTCACCACCTTCATTCTTGGACACAGCTTGAACTCTCTTAAGTTCTCCAGCCTTCGTGAAGGACATTCAAAGCTCTTCTCTGGATGTTGGCTGCCTTTTGTTCCATTCACTGCCAAGATGACCCCACACTGCTTCAATAATGTTGAAGTCCGGGCTCTGGAGAGTTCAGTCCATGACTGATATTGTTGCATTGTGTGTTTTTATATCCAGGTATGCTTTTACTGCATTGGCAGAGTGTTTGGGATCATCGACAAATTGGCTGCCAATCAGACTTTTTCCGGATTGTATTGCATGGTGGATCAAAATCTGATGGTACTTTTCTATGCTCATAATTCCATCCATTCTGTTAAGACCTCCAACACCACTGGCTGAAATACATTGTGTTTTACAGATGTCTGTTTACGCTCACTGTTGTACCGCTTTCCTCTGTACATACTGATGACGATTTGAGGTAAAAAATTTCAAATTTGGATTCATCACTCCATCAGACCTGTTGCCACTGACTGTCAGTCCAGTTCTTGTGTAATCTGACATACCTCAGGCTTTTCTCCCTGTTTCCCTTCCTTAAGAATAGCTTCTTGACAGCCGCCCTTCCACTGAGACCATTTCTGATGAGGCTTCAGTGAACAGTAGGTGGATTAACTGAAGGCCCAGATGCATGTCTCAGATCCTGTGTCAGGTCTTTGCTGGATTTGTTTCTATTTCTTAAGGACATAACTTTCAGATACTGTTTATCTTATGTGGATATTTTTAGGCCTGCTACTTCTTTTGTCCTTCACTTATCCAGTTTGCTCATGCACAGCATGCCACAGTTATGCCAAGGTTTTGGCTAAGAGCTCCTTGGGAATCACCTTGTTGGTGCAAAAATATTATTTTATTCCTGTCAAACTGTGCTATCTTTGGCATTTTTCATAGACTCAGCTGTAGAAATGGGAACAAATTATGTGTTTTTGCAATAGGCTGCTAGTAAGTGCCTAAAGATACAACTTAACATTGGTTATTTGCTAAGTTTTCTGCTATGTGTAGACACAACACTGGTTAATCCCTTGAGTTAGATATGCTTAAATGATTCATAGGTCAGCATGAAGTGGCTCCCCATACTGTACCAAAAAAAAGGAAAAAGGAAAAAATCAGTCCTCTGAAAATGGTCAAAAGTATGAAGGGCTGGAAAGAAAATGAGTGAAAAAGCAACCAGCGTCTAAAGAAAAACTTCAGAAGACCTTCAGAAGCCCTGAAAACTGTTGCTCAAGACCATTTTAAAAAAATGACAGTAATGTCTGGCTCATTGGAAATAAAATGTAAAGAAACGAGGGGTGGCTCAAGACTATACATGCATTGTATTCAGATCTAAAATAATATCTCTTGTGTGTGATTTTTATTTTAGTACAGTCACATTGCACTGAGTCACAAAGACTGGATATGCTGTAATTGATTGGTGCAGTGCATTTCTTATTAAAGCTTACACTTTCTGTACTTACCCTCATATAAACTTCAGCCATCTGGATTTTAACATAGATCACATTAATCCTCCCCGGTGACCCATATTAAATTTGCAACTTTAAAATTCACACATACTGTACATTGTGGTCACCTTAACAGCCTCTGTAGGACTCAGACTACATACATACAGATATTGTGAAAACTGTGTTTTACTTTCAACACAAGAAAACAGGACTCTTAATGCCGGCATACAGCATTTGTGGTTCACATTATTAAATGTTCTACTTTTATTTTGCCAGGTCTATCAGAAGTCAGAAAATAAACAACATCCACAAAGTTGGCCCACAGGCCTTCAATGTGGCTGCGGAGATTAGAATGCAAATTTATTGGAAAGGACTTTTTTGTACATTCCCAATCTTCACCTGAAAAACTCAGGTTTATAGAAGTCTGCTTCATCTTTCCCCATTGCCTCTATAGCTGAATAAACAAAAGAGCTTTCATTTTAATCGACTGAGTGAATTGTTAAATTCAGCACATAAAAGGGGAAACCTTGTGGGTCAGTGAATTTGAATATTTTCTTTTGGACCGCCACAAAAAAAAAAAATATTTACAAGTGTGCGAGACTGCCATTATCAGGCTGAACATTCAACCAATATTCACTTTATGGTTTGCACAGCAGGCAGCTGTTTTTAAAAATAATTCAAGAACTTAAATAAACACGACCTGAAACACTGCATTTTGGATTGAGCATGTTTCCCACTAACGTTCACATCTGTCTGAGGGTGTTTTGAGTTTCATTGTTTCAGAGCAGCTTTGTTTTTATTAACCATTTCCCCTTTGCAAACTATTTTCACAGCTGCACTGTTTTCTTCCTGTCGTCCTGCAGCACTGTAGCTGGCTGATGCAGAAGAACAGTCAGAAAAAAAATTACCTTGGACTGGCTCCATGCAGTGTAAAACCATTTTGAAAGGACAAAGAGTGCTCTCAGAGTTCACATCACGTGAAGTATCACCCTCAGTGTGAAAATGTTGTGATAATCGTGTTGTCTCATGACCCCTTTTCATGTTTTCTTTAGCTCTCCTGCTGCAGTTTTTGTGAATTATTAAATCTGACTCCAAACATCAGACTAATTTCTGTAGGTCCTGTATGTAATCATGTAGAATTTTTTGCGTACTTGCACAGGGACCATTACACACTCCATACTAAGTCTGTGCTCCTCAGCCTTATCCATTTAATCTGATGTGTAGCTATATTTCCTTTCACAGTGGGGCTTGTCTGTAGGACTGATTGGGAGTTAACACTGGAATATTTTTTGTCAACTGGGTCTTGTTAAATCTATTATTTTTATACTTTGGGCCCAGACATGCTAGCGCACCCAGAAGCGGCACTTGTGGATCAGCAATACTGAAGGTATTTTTCAGTGTTTTTGTTACGCAGGGTTATGACTAACAGTCTGCAAGTTTGGAAAGTTGCTCCAATGCTTTCACCTTGTTTGCTGAGGACCTAAACTTTCCCTAAGTGTGAAATTTTGAAAGGGCTAATTGTTCTTCCAGTCCAACTGCAAGCGATTGTAAATTATTTAAATTATTACGAGAGGTCCAGAGGTAATTGCAATACTATGCAAACAGGGCTATAGCTATATTACTCACTGCACATCTACTGTGGTCACAAAAGACCTTATATGGACTAGTCTAATAAAGATGCAATATTAAGCAAACTTGGAGGGGTAATTGCAGGACTACTCTTACTTGTCTCTTTACTTCTAGATGAGTTGTGGAGGCTTCATTGGGAATTAGAAATAAAAGTCTGGAGAGTATTTCTGGGTGCAAATTAAACAAGATTTGCATTACTGCACAGCATGGAGACTGATTCATAGCTCAAATTAATGCCATATTTTGGTTGAATATGGACTCAGACAACTGTCTACTGTTTTTAAGTGTTTATTTAAAGGCTGGTTTTAACAAGTGAACAGCTGGTGAGTATTCACAGGTAACTGGTTCTCAGGAGCTCTGTCAGAGAGGAGAAATTGGGAATAGTTTGCTTATTGCATGCTTTGCGCTCTGAGATGCCACTCTTACTTGCAAGGAGCAAAGGCTGGAGCCCAGGAGGAATACTGGCCCAGCAGACAGATAACCAATGTGAGAAAGTGCTCACAGGTTCAGAGCTGTTAAGTTTTTTCCTTTACTGGGATGGGAGCGCCCAATTGGAACAGGAGGGAGTGGCTGTTGGTGCCAGCAGTTCCAAGGCAAGGCAAGTTCCATGGATGGGTTCCAAGACATGAACTAGAAGGAGTACAGAGAAACAGAGTTACATTGCAATGAATCCTGAACAGCACAGGTAACACGCAGAGCCCGATCATCACCAAAGTGGCGAAGACAAACTGGTAGAAAAAACTTAGCACCCATCAGTCTAGAAATATTGCAGCCTCAGTTGCTTGATTCATCACAGGCGTGGAAAGGACAGCATGAGAGGGAGCAATCTGTGGAACAGGAAAACAAGGCTGGCCCAAATGTTCCACCTGAGACTTCAAGAAAAAAGTTAGAAGAATGAAACCAAATCCAACACAGACAGACCATGACATCACCAGAAAAGGAAAAGTTTGCAAGGTGATTCAGCCAGCTCAGCAGCTGTTATGAGGAAGTGCATTAAAATCCAACTATGGTCTGTAGCTGCCAACCACAGAGATTAGTACATTTGTGAAGTGTGAGTTGTGCTTTAGGCAATCTAATTGTGATGCTCTTTTAATTAGAGGCTGAGAAAATATTGGTTGCTCTCTGACTAGGATTGGACTAGGAATTCTTGGAGCAAAATGTATGGAAACACCTTGCAGCTCATCTGTAATTAATATGTTATAGACATTACAGTAAAGATATAATAATAATTCCAATCAGTTAATAAAATGTGAAGGTCACTCAGTAAGTCAAAGTGAAAGTGCAAACAATAATGTGGAAATTATCTCAGTATTAGTTTAGAATCAACAGTGTGCCACCATATGTCACCGCAAGTACAGTGTTTGCCTTTGCAACTGCCACCATATGAGAGGAAGCAGTGTGAAAATGATGAATAATAAAAAGATTAATTATTTCTCACCCATACCACCAAGGGAGAAACCCCATATGGAGTTTTCAGTGAATGAATTAAAACTCACAGATGTTTCAGCATCTGGTTGATCCTTTTGGCATTTGCCAAGGCAGGATACAGTACCAAGGGGGGCCATACATGCTCTTTCCCCTGTTTTTTTGCATGCGCACTTAGGCACTTCAAAGATCTAGCACTTAGTTTACACAAAACTAAAATAAACTCCTGCCAGACCTGCCACAAGCTCATTTGTGGTCTAAATTTGGACAGAGGTTTACTGATTCTGTGCAGACCTGTCGTTTAAATAGTGGAACCAGCACAGCTAGAGTGTACCTCCTGATCTGAGTTTCTCTAACTTCTCTTAGTTTTTGTACTGTACAAAAATCTCAGACACAAAAAGAACAGCGAAAGGTTGGTCTGTAATTGAGCTTGGTCAGAGCAGTCATGATCACGGAAACCAGTAAATGAATATATACACAGTCCTGTCCTGAGTGTTCAGAAAGGAAGTAGAGAAAACTATTGTATTACAGGACTGGACTATGCTGTCATGATTTTTTTTTTTTTTTTTTGCATGTGTGTGTGTGTGTGTGTGTCACAATCTCAAGATCATAAGTTAATTATTTTTAATTTATAATTATAACACAGATTATTTTTTATGGTAGCAGGTTAATTTATTTCATTATCTCTAGGAATATTAAACATGCATATGCTGTGGGATGACAAGATAATTTACCAAGACAAAAACAAAACTTGTTTTCTTAAGATCACTGTGTGGTTATGGAGAAGTCTCTGGAGAGAAAGCTGCCCCCTAATGTGGTTACTGGCAAAGTGTCATATAATGGCTGTGTGGCTGTCAGAGCGTGGATCCAAATGCCGGACTCGGGAGACAGGACTTAACTCAAAAAGCAGCTTTAACGCTGAAGTCTCTTCCAAAATTACAAAATACAAAAACAAGGCAGGACTGGAGCCAGAAATGCAAAAACTCAGAGACAAAGGGAAAAACACAGAACGAGAGAGCGCACGGCATGAAGGAGGACGTGACAAAAGAAAACTGAGGGCTTGAATACACACAAGAGGTAATCAGCGAGGGAGGACACAGCTGGGGAAAACAAGACATAGAATCTAACTAAGGAGACAACAGAAAGCAAAACTGAACATAGCACACACGAAACAGGAGACTAGCAAAAATAAAACGGGAAGTAACTAAACATGGGAACAGGAGCATGGCCTTGACAGAGCACAGGAGGTGATGTTGCACAGATAATTAACAGGTACTTCTTAATTAGCTTCTACAGTGGACAAGATGCCATCTGTGCATTTTCTTCATACTGTAGCTAGAAGGGAGATTTACAGGGGTTGGACAATGAAACCGAAACACCTGTCATTTTAGTGTGGGAGGTTTCATGGCTAAATTGGACCAGCCTGGTGGCCAGTCTTCATTAATTGCACATTGCACCAGTAAGAGCAGAGTGTGAAGGTTCAATTAGCAGGGTAAGAGCGCAGTTTTGCTCAAAATATTGCAATGCACACAACATTATGGGTTACATACCAGAGTTCAAAAGAGAACAAATTGTTGGTGCACATCTTGCTGGCGCATCTGTGACCAAGACAGCAAGTCTTTGTGATGTATCAAGAGCCACGGTATCCAGGGTAATGTCAGCATACCACCAAGAAGGATGAACCACATCCAACAGGATTAACTGTGGACGCAAGAGGAAGCTGTCTGAAAGGGATGTTCGGGCGCTAACTCGGATTGTATCCAAAAAACATAAAACCACGGCTGCCCAAATCATGGCAGAATTAAATGTGCACCTCAACTCTCCTGTTTCCACCAAAACTGTCCGTCGGGAGCTCCACAGGGTCAATATACACGGCCGGGCTGCTATAGCCAAACCTTTGGTCACTCGTGCCAATGCCAAACGTCGGTTTCAATGGTGCAAGGAGCGCAAATCTTGGGCTGTGGACAATGTGAAACATGTATTGTTATCTGATGAGTCCACCTTTACTGTTTTCCCCACATCTGGGAGAGTTACGGTGTGGAGAAGCCCCAAAGAAGCGTACCACCCAGACTGTTGCATGCCCAGAGTGAAGCATGGGGGTGGATCAGTGATGGTTTGGGCTGCCATATCATGGCATTCCCTTGGCCCAATACTTGTGCTAGACGGGCGCGTCACTGCCAAGGACTACCAAACCATTCTGGAGGACCATGTGCATCCAATGGTTCAAACATTGAATCCTGAAGGCGGTGCCGTGTATCAGGATGACAATGCACTAATACACACAGCAAGACTGGTGAAAGATTGGTTTGATGAACATGAAAGGGAAGTTCAACGTCTCCCATGGCCTGCACAGTCACCAGATCTAAATGTTATTGAGCCACTTTGGGGTGTTTTGGAGGAGCGAGTCAGGAAACGTTTTCCTCCACCAGCATCACGTCGTGACCTGGCCACTATCCTGCAAGAAGAATGGCTTAAAATCCCTCTGACCACTGTGCAGGACTTGTATATGTCATTCCCAAGACGAATTGATGCTGTATTGGCCGTAAAAGGAGGCCCTACACCATACTGATAAATTATTGTGGTCTAAAACCAGGTGTTTCAGTTTCATTGTCCAACCCCTGTATATCAAATATATTATGAACTTTATAGAGTTTTTATTTATCATTAACCATAAGAATATGAACAATAGACATACAGTAGCTGCTGTGTGTCTTGCACCATAGAAGCAATAAGAGGAAGGCGTATTTAGGGTTATTTATACTGATGTTTTAAAATGCTGATAAGAAAAAAAAAAGCCTGGCAGCAAAAGCATGCACATTGCTATTTTTATTAAACTGAATAAGTAATTAAATGTCTTCTTGCATGGATCATATGGTAATTTTTCATTGGATCCATGGTATTGAAAATACAGAAAAATATGTTTGGCAGAAATAGTATAATGTAAATATCAGCAGAATTGTTACTTTCTCTTCATGCTGAAAAAGGAAAATAAACTCTTGAGTCTCTCCAGCTTTCTTAAGCAGCACTTCTGTGTTTACCATATTTAAATTTCTGCATGTTTTCATGGCCAGAGTGCTCAATGGCATCAACCAACTGCAGCCAATGCCAGCAGAGCGAAAGTACCTGAATGAACCGGTGCCGCTGATGGAATCAAGGGGTAGTTGAAATATGCATTGTAAAATCTTGAAATATACTCTTGCCCTCCCGTCAGAATTTGTTATGTAGTCAAAATTTTGGAGATGCTGTGAGTTACTGATGCTTCAAAAAAAACTGCCTGGATTAGAAAGTAATCCTTCATCCATCCTATCATTTAGACTTAATCTCAAACCATTTTGTCACACCAAAGTCACATCTGGGGCTGAGCAGACCATGACTTTCTAGCACTTGCAAATGAATTTTTCTAACACTTCAAAGGCACTCTGCCAAAGCAAAGAGCAGCACTTTGCAGTAGAAAGTTCAGCTCACCCAAACCCCAGTGTACAATGTTGGAAGCATTCTGAATTGTTCCGATTCTTAAATACGAGACATTTTAAGTTGATACACACGTCCCTCTGTTTTCTCCATCAGAATGGCATTATCCTTCTTTCTGTGCATGGTTATTCATCTTCATGTTTAATGGCATTACAGAAAAGCTATTCCCTGTATGATATAAACTTCTTCTGATTCGCTGAGTGTTGTTTAGTATGCATCAGAAGCTGTGGTCAGATAATTACATGAAAGGATCTTTTGAGATTTCATTTGGTTTGGCCAATATTTGTCAAAATCAATTAACTTCATTTGAAGCCAAGAAGCCAGAAATCTGCTGGTTTAAGCCCTAATCAGAGAGCTATGAAGAAACTGCAAAGGAGGTTTTTTTCTAAGATACAACAAAAAATATTGTAATGTCACTGCAGTGCCTGTACCTGCAAATGAGCCTGGTTTAGGGGCACTCTGCCGGCCATTTTGAAAGAGACAGACACACATATACAAATTTCCTGGGGTGCTGTGCATTGAGCATTGTTCATTTGACATTATGTACACATTTAAAAATCCAGTAGGATCATATTTAGTCTGAATTTAGTTTGACGGGATCATACTGAGAGTGCAAAAGATGAAATTGAATAATGCTGAAATTGGAGTGGCTTTGGGTTGAATGATTGAAATATGCAATTGACCCTGGTACGTTTTACCACAAAACAAAAATAATGTGTACTCAAAGCTACTGAAAACAATGATAACCAAAGCAAAGGATAGCATTCAGGATTTCTATTTTTTTCTCAAAATGCAGCCTGTGAGAAAATTATTCTCTAAGTATTTTTAGAGTAATGCGTACCTTTGGTGAAGCCTTTCTCTGTGGCCTTTGCATGTTCTCCCTATGTCTGCATGGGTTTCGTCTTGGGTTTGCAATGATATGCAGATTGGATGAATCTAACTGGAGTCGACCTGCCCTTTCTGCCTCTTGCCCTGTGAAAGTTGGGATAGGTTCCAGCCCCCACGCTGACACCAACTTTAACAGGCAGTTAAGAAAAAAATTGGATCACTAGAGTACCTTTGAAATATTTTAGAAGAAAAGAGACACAAACCACAGTGTAAGTTTAATCAGTTAGTACATTTTGGGTATTTTAAATTAAAACCCAATTTATATGTGTAATTACATATTACTTTCAGGGGCGTGGGTTTTATTACAGATTACTGTAATCTCCCCCTCTTACATTTGACATAATGTTGAGGTGCTGGCTTTTAATATGCTTGAGCTGTATTTATATGTAGCTTCCATGAGAGGACCTCTGGCACGCCCTCTCATTTAAACGGGAGAGCACTGACCTGAAAAGGTTTTTAGAGTTTTCCAAAAAAAATGAAAAACAAAAATTTCAATTAGATGGCATTTCACAATGCAAATTATAGGTCCAAGTTTTTTTGTTTTTTTTTTTAAGGTTTAAGACATTTCTAGTTTTTATTGTTCAGGATTTTGGGGTTTTTGTTGTTGTTGTTGTTGTTTGTTTTTGTTTTGTTTTTTTCCAGTATGTGATTAAAAAGTTGAGAGTAAAGAGAAACAGTTTCTGTATTTTCTGTTTAGCATTCATTTTAATCATGTCTGTTGAATAGTTGAAGTTGCATGCTGGTGGAGATCACCCTTTTAGGGTACACAGAGAGGTTACACCCTACGCAGGTAACTAAGCCTCCGTCACAGAGACAAACAACCACAAAGACCTCAAGCAGCCCACAAACTTTGTGCTGAGAACCACTGTACCACCGCAAGTCACTGTACCTACCAGTAAATATTTTTTGTTCTGAAAATTATGCATTCATTTCCCAAAAAACATGGTATATGGTGGGAACACCATAAAAGGAAATTACACAAAGGCTGTATTATAAAGTGCTACACTGTTTTGTATGTTGTGTTGTTAGAACGAAGGATAAAAAGAAAAGGAAGAGGAAATGTGCGTCCTCCCTGGGGAAGTCATCTATTCTCACTGTGTTCATCATTAAACTCTCAATAATATTTGAATTATAGTAATTGTTTCTACCCAAACTGAATTTGTTCATTGATTTAAAAAATGCCATCTTCAGCTGACTTCAGCAATTAAAAACAAATCACTGCCTGGCCAAAAAAAAAGTTGCCACCAAAAAA
>JAMQGT020013033.1:0-57785 GCA_024447675.2 Pterophyllum scalare | reverse complement strand
GACAAGTGGTTCATCTTTTTTGTTTCTTGATGAAATTGTCTCGATAATGTTTCCTTTTTTTTTTCTTTTTTTTTTTTGTGTTATCACGGGCCTAATAGATGAGTTCAGCCAGCTTAAAGCATAGTTGGTCACATGAGAAGGAAGAACCTCTGAAAAGTGACTTTGTGTAGTGATTGTCATTCCAGGCATGTTTTGTTATGAAGCTGCTCTGATCCTGATGGCTGAGTTAGACTTTACAGTTGTGGGGGTTACAACGAACCTGCGCAAGTGGTGTCACTGCCAGCCAGTGGTCATGTCCCCATGTTTTGTGGTCCCACGATAGAAACAAATAAAAATCCTGGAAGTTTACTCTGGGTCCACACGTTGTTGTAACCGGGGTCTGCAGTTATGACTCACCTACAGGCCAAATTAAAAGTATAAATCCTGTCAAAGCTACCATGTGGCAACTCCTCTGCTGGGCACTGAGGAGTGTGCCAGGAGTTTTACTGGTGTAAAAATGTGAAAACTGCATCCGTGTGGAGCTGCTGACTCACTGCCAGGAGAATGTGTGGAGCAAGCCTGAAATGGTGAGTGACTTATAATTCAACATTCATACATTCGATTTAACTCTGTGCGTTTCAAAATGGCAAACTGTTCTATTCTGGGTTTTTCTGCTTTGAAATGTGTAGTTGAAGAAATATGAACAGAATTATTTGCACTCGGAGTTTTCTCAGCAGCTCTTTATTTACACTTCCACTTTCTTGGTTTTACAATCTGTGCCATGTGATCCGTGTAAAGAGGTTCTAACTGTGGTTGAATACTGGCAGCAAGATCAGCCAGGAGACTAAACAGCAAAACCAATCCAGTTCCGGTACCACATCACAGTTCCATTATAGTCACATTTGCATGTATTTTTATTGCCAGCCCATATCTTGTATTTGGAAGGCTGTGAAACCTTTTGATTAGGTTTGAGTGCAGCTGCAAGACGTGGATGACTACTACCCCATCTCATTGAGATTCAGCTAGCTGTGTATTTTGTATTTGTTTGTAATTTTGATTTAGATGTGTCAGCCATTTCAGTCATATTCAGCTACTTTCAATTCAGGTGCTTGCTCCACCATCTTGCTTCTTCAGCAGTGACCAGAGAGACCCATACGCTGTTTTTATTTTCTTTAGGAGCAGCCTCTGCTAGTACAGTGGAGTGAAAGTATTCATGGTGAAGGTGTTCAGTTCAGTGGGACAGTAGTCATTGTGTAGTCTGAAGTCCACTTACCAAACACTTTGTGGAGTTGTTGAGTGATATGGTCATATTCTTTTGGTGTGGTGGCAGTTGATTTTACCCATGATTGTCAGCATCAGAGTCAGTTCATACCACCACAGCCACTAGTCAACACTTTAACGAGTGATATCCTAGTCCATAAAATAGTGACATAAGGACACATACACGTCCAGGTACCAGTTAAGGATATTAGTGGCATTTAAAGTCAACAACTAGATACTAGGATAGTATTAAATCATAGGCAATACACAGCAGTCAATTTTTAGAATGAAATATAATGCTATATTTGTTAGTTGTACTATTCATCACCATACCTGTTTTGTTTTATATGTGGAGCTCCATACATGTGATTTTAAGCAATTTCATTTTCCTTTATAGTCACATAGTCTTTTCAGCGGCCATTTGATTCAGCTACTGATGAGCCATCCACAGTTGTACGCTTATCCATTTCATAATATCCTTGTCTGTGCAGTCATGCACTTGTTTAGTTCAAGGCCTTGTACCAGCAAAGCATAGTCCATGTCCAGTTAGATCAGTCAGCTGTTCCAGTACACTTCCCTTTTTAGTGCCTGGTTCTAGTTCCAGGATAGTCTGCAGCAGGCCCAGCAGGATACTGATACTCCAAGCCAACACATTGTTCACTTCTCTTCACACCACATCACAACTCCACCTCCAAGATCGGACGTCACCATTCCACTCTGAATCTGGCTGTTACTTCTAGGAGGAGCCATACGGTACCAGGACTGCATCAAGCTGCTGACTGATGCTCAAGAGAGCCAAAGCCAAACTCTTCATTCATCTATTTTCTATTGAGAATATCGAGAAAGAGACTGTTTGGGGCCAAGTCTCTGTCAGGTAAAATTCACATGCGGGATTCAATGCTCCCAGAAGGAAAAAATATCTTCATCATAGGGATCTCTGATTGCAGTGAAAAGGGAGCACGTTGGCCAGCACGCCAACCCTTGTTGTCAGCAGCTCACGTCCATGTGGAAGGTTCATTTTTCACCAGATGCATCACGGATGTAAAGAGAATTCTCAGAAAACCTTCCGTTTCGACATTTCAGGCCACATTCAACGGTCCATTTCATTATAGGACGGTGAACTGGAATGCAGCAAGACATTTGGTGTTACAGCACCACCAGCTCCTTCACCGGAGCTTATTCACATTCACGTTTCCTTTTTTGAAATTTTATCTTTCTACTTTCTAATTTTTGCCTGTGTTCCCTTTTCCTCCTTTCCATTCATGTCTCTTTGCTCTGTTTCTCCTACTCTGGGTTTTGTATGCTGCTCCCAGGAAGAGGTAGGTCATTCTGTGTTCAGCCTGTAGCCTTTTCAACCCTTAGCTGTGGAGACATGTGCCAATCGTTGGTTTATTATACTACTTCTGTGTAACACTAAAGTTGTTTGGTTAATGACCTGAATATTTGGTGCCTTTTTGGCATTTGAACACTACGGAGCAGGCCACATTAAGAGCATCAGTAGGCATCAGATGATGCTGTTTTGTTTCTTGTGAGAAGTGCTTCAGTTTAATGTTCAGCTTCACAGAATTAAGTCAACTATGAGAGGACCACCAGCCTTTCCTGGTTGAAAGAATTTGCTGCATCAGAAACGAAGTTTCGTCACTGTGGGCGCGTGTTGCAGTGTTGCGTACTGGTAAAAAGAAAGATACAGTAGACTATTTTTGGTTGCATAAAAAAATTCTGTCATTGCATGGGTGGTATGTGGAATTTTTATGTGACGGGATGAAAATGTAGCAAGTTTTTATTATATACATGTTTAATTATTTAAAGTCCTTTTTTGGCTTTGATTCCAAGTAATTATCTGCTTCCCTTTCTTAGTACCCAAAGAAATCTGTACCTTCGCTTCTGTGCCTGCGACCAGGCTATTTCCCATGCTGCACCCTTCAGGCTGCCAAGACCGTGTCTGCTTCTAGCTTTACCTGCTGCCAGCTTTTCCCTGCCACTCAAGGTGGACACTGTCACTGAAGTTCAAGGTAAATCATGTTGGATATTGTTCCTAAGTGTTGAACCTTTTATTTGTCTTTCATAGCAATCAAAAAGTGGTTCGTATTGTCTATGTCTATGAGGTGTACCTGTTTCAGAGCACTGTTCGTGTTGTGATTTCTCCTATGTGTTTTCTGTTGTGATGAAACAGTTGGACAGTATGCTGGAGGGATCAGGACAGGATCATACTGGATAGGTTGCAATGTGACGAAATAAAAGGAATTAAACTGCTGAAAGGATCAACGTCAGTGTAGCTCAGCCTCCTGGTGTCCAGTCAGCCTGTTTGTCTGTGCAGGAGGAGATTATTCAGTTGCTGGAGAAAAGGTGCTCGATTGCTTCCAGTGCAAGGATCCTATTTGAGACATATGGTCAGAGGGATTTATTTGATGTGTGTAGGAGGCTGACCCAAAGCAGTCTCAGAGTGTTGGGACTTTGAACGGTCAATATGTGATATGTTTGGTAAGTTCTATGTTTCATAGCAACATTCAAATGCAGATATACAACCTTTTAACTGGTTTCAGGTGTTGTGCAAAGCAATAAGAAAAGGTATGTCAGAAGAACCTGGTCACGTGAATGTTCTGTAAGGAACTTGGACAGTCAACTTATAATGTGAAGGACAGTTGTTTCAAAGTCCTATTGTATTTGGAACATTATTTAGCGGCTCTTTAAAAAAAATTATTTTATTCAAGAGGAATGTACAGTTAAACACTGTGATGGATAATATGAGGGAATGTTTAATATCTTGATTCAACTCTACTTCAAGAGGTTTGGCTATGTGAGGTGTAAACGGCCGTCAATTATCGATGTATCTGGAGAAGCAGTGTTACAGAGGCTGAGATTGGAAGAGGTGAAAAGTGCTACTTCTGTGACTCTTACAAGAGCAGGTGGAGCAGTTGCAATCCTTTTGTTATGTGTCCTGTGATGAAACATCACATTCTCAGTCACTAGTTTCTGTTACAGTGTGACCAGTTGGGTTGAACAATGAGCCAATCCGTCAGCTGCTGCTCCAGAATGTCTACTGATACTTTGTGTGTATGGGAAGGGATTATGAATTTCCAAATAACAAGACAGTCAGCTTTGTGGTTATGTTTTAACTTCCTGATTGTAGAAGAATGTTTTATACTTCTTCAAATATTACAGCTTACATTGACTGCCACAGTGTATTTTAGTCAGACAATAAATGCGGTGTGTGTGTGTGTGTGACAGAAATTGGAGCTGTGAAGTGGCCAGACTGCTGGGAACAGAGCAGTGCAGCCGCACTATTCTGGTGCAAGAATACTAGACTGCAAAACAGTGCAATGTGAGTAGTTGTGAGGAACATGATTAAAGAGAGCATGCACACGTTTCTCAGCATTTTCATGTTATGGAGTCTGTCATCTTGTGTAGTATAATTCTACAAAAAACCCCTGTAGGGAATTGACAAAAATACTCTAGTGCTGCTTCCCACTGTTAATTTTCATGTTTGAATTAACTTTGATATTTTGAATAATGTTATGGGGGAAGGGACCGGTGTTTGGCTTCTTTTTTTTTGCGCTCTGCAGCCCCTCTTGAGTGGGCAGGGAAGAGTGATTGCCCAACACCTGTTTCATGCTGCTTTTTCATGTTTGCATCTATTTGAGTTGAACTTGCCTATTCTTCTTCTGGGAGCAGTGAAAGAGAAACGGAAAAAAAGAAAGTCTGAACTTCATATTTGATGTTGGCTATAACTGTTTTTTTTTTCCCTTTCCCTTGAATGGTTCTGTTAGACGAACTGGAGTTAGATTTGTCTGCCTTTTGATGGTGATATCTTTGAAACACAATATTCAGTGTATTATTGGACCGGATTACTTTGTGGCAGTGTGTTTGTAAATGTGAAGCAGTGAATCGTCTGAAATAATTTTGATTTGTAGAAAAAGGTTTTATTAGCTGGACACTGGAAACAATTGAGTGTAAATTGAGTTAATTTTTCAAATTAATTTTGTAAATTGTTGTGTTGACGAACAAAAACATCTGATTATGTTAAACCTTGGGTGAATCTGTCTAAGTCTTTGGGCAACGAAACTTTTTCCCAATCCATTTGGTTTTGTTTTTCAACCTTTTTTTTATACCCATCAAGATGTATCGTGACCACCCATGAGGTGGCATTTAGATCCATTTGGATGTTTATCAGTAACTGTTCAGCTACACTGTGAATTCTTCCAATTGTCAGATTGTTACAGGATGAGTTTGGATTGTCACAATTTTGGCATACAAAATGTAAATGGAAAAAAATGTTTGGAATAAATATTTGATTTATGAAAAATTCATTTGTCTTTCACATCATGGATTCAAAGTGCTTTGGATGTTATGCTAGAAACAAATATTTAGGAAAATAAGTGTTGACATCAACAAAAGGTATGTGTTATTTGTCAGTACAATTCAAAGGGTGGTGTGAACATGAGGTGTAAACGACTCATTCACAGAACTGAGAGCACACAGTCTCAACTGAAACTGCTATAATTGGATGAGCGGCGCTGACCCAAACTAGTTGATGTGGAAACTATCTCACATCACGTCGACTTTGGTTCTGTGTGTCAACAGAGCCGATTAAGAAGGAGAGAAACTGAAAGAAAACTCTGAATGGAGCACAGAAGATTTGATCTTTTTAAAACAATTCAACAAGACAGATGCAAACTGAGGCTTACAGAACTATGGACTCATGTTCAACATCCCTTTAACCACGTTCTTCAACTGTATCCATTAAGTGGTGCTTATTCACCATCTACATGTAGATATTTTTATCTAAAATGCAAAATCCTTCGCAAAACAATGTATACTCCAAATTTGTCATGTAAAAATTTGTGCACAAGCAGGTAAAATGCTTTTTTTAAAACAGGCGTTCAGCAGACACAGATTGTAAACAAGTTCATCAGCTAGAAATTGTATGAGGCACGGCGGTCAAGCTGAAAAAGAAGCTCATCCTGGATTCACGGTGCATCATAGTCCCCATCTTGATGAGCACCAAGCTTTACCCGAACATCACCTGGTTATCGTGGACAATTGGCCTGATCAGATAGTGCTATCTAGAGACACAGAATCAGATCCAACAGTCAGAATCAGAGAGAAAGAATGACACTACCATCCTGCTAGTTCGACTAAGCAATCACCTTCGGCCACTAGATCATTGGCAGTGCGCCAAGTAGCCATTAGAGAGCCCAGCAGGCAGTTAAAGAGCACCTCATATGTGTTGATGCCAAAGAGCATGTATGGAGGCCGTCCCTTGGTGGTAGAGAACACTAGGGAGTGTATGTATCTAACATATCAGTGTAGGAGGACTTCAATGGCGGGACCAGGACCCAGCCAGGGCTCGGTCATCCTCCCATATAAAATCTGCTGACATTACTACAGGAGGAAAGAGCTAGAGGCACAAAGTAAGTGTTTGTCAGCAGGTGTGTGTTCTTTTGTGGATACTGTATTCCGATTGAATGTTGGAAACACCATGATGGAGATAGAAAGACATACAAGACACTCAGTTCCAAGCAACCAAATTGTTAGCGCGCATGTTCATATTCACTTTCATCTCATGACTACTGCATGTTGTCTCAACCACTGAGTGTCTAGAGAGAAAAAGATGTGTATCGGAAGAGGTTCATCATCAGATTCATGTGATTTTATTACAATGCAGTTCAATTCGTTTAAATCCAGAAACAGAAAAGCTGAAAGGAACACACACAGGTGGTTTTGAAGCTAGAATGTTTTGAATCATTAAATTCATCCTTGTGTAGGCATTTGAAACACTGACACAACCAGGTAAAAAGACAAACAATGATATAAACTAGAGCAGGGAAGATTTACATGTCACATTGCAGGTGAAACCAGAATGTTTCTCTTGGTACTTGATGAACCTCCAGTATTCCAGTTTGGGAACAGCAAATATGTGATGGATGCAAAGCACAATGAAAACATCTGCTGTGAGCCAAAATAGGCCAGAGCACTGTCTGTCACATTCTTTAGCAATGCTATGTTTGTTATTGAGGTGAGTGCTCAGCACTCCATAGCCTGGCCTGAGGAAAAGATATCTTTGGTTTTAAGTACTGTGGAGTCAGTAAATGTCTCAGCATAGTCTCATCAAATCTTTTTTGCCTTTATTAGAAAGGTACACTGAAAAGAAAATGGATGGAGAGGTAGTGAAAATTTCAAGATCCTAGAGACTTATAAATGTTATGACTATGTTCAGCATCCCAATACTGCCTTACTAGATGCCCAGTAACTATCTATTTTAGAGGTTATAATGCTTGGCTTTTCCTCTGTGCACTGGGATAAAAATGTAGTTACTACCAGCACAGGAAATGGTGAAACTCATCTTTTCCACTATAACACTGAGGTTAAGGAAAGGCAGCCAACATATCACTACAAATCTAATAAAAGAATGTAACATTGGATTGTCATAAGGAGTGTTTCAACAAACGTACTCATTCTTTACTGATACACTGTGACATAAGAAATATAAAGAGTAAAACATCAAAGTGGCACATCACAAGAGCATGTGTTGATGTAGGGAGGGAAAGACATCACTCGAATTCCAATAAAGTCTCTCTATGATATGAGGGCTGAGAATTCTGACGGAAGCTTCACTGATCCAAAAAGACTTCCATAAGATGTTGCAGTTGCTATGATCACATAGACCAGTGCTGGAATGAGACCACTGGAAGCCGAACATCGCTGGATTCATCAGCACCGTGAACCACCACAAACACCAGCAGGATCACAAACAACTACTAGAAAGACTTCTACTTTTGCAATACTATGCCAGATATGTAACTGAATTAGCTGAGGTTTTGAAAGTTATGGTAAACTTATTTGAGTTGACAGAAGTAAACAGGGAGGCCAAATGAGTTTTACACTGCTGTTCTATATCATTTCAGGTTTATGTGGAGTCAGAGTTGGAAGAAATGATGGACAGAAGGATAAAGAAACAATTTCACTTCTATGGACATTTCATCAAAATTTCCAGTTTTGTTTAAAAGGCCCCAAGACACACACATCTATCAGATCAATCCACAAGGCTCCCATGGAGAAACACACAGGCTCAGGCCACCCATCTCCCTGAGAAATCTGTGTAGGAGCTGCAGTTTTTTTGATGGCAACAGGAGAGGATTATTGAGAGCAATGAACCACATGAACTCTCATTTGACTGTTCACCAGGTTGCAATTCCATTGTCTTTTGTGTAGTTAAAAGGAGTTACAAACTGTTACACATGCACACAGCTCCAATGTGAGACATTTAGCCTTGAATTATCCACAGCTGGACGAGAAACCAGAGAGAGTGAAGAGACACGCTCATGAAATTCTTCCAAGATAAATTAGATCACTGCTGCCTTGTCAAATCAGATACACAAGTGTGACACTGTACCATCCAATTGTCCAGAGTCCCAACAGCAAGGCTGCACTGTGAAACATTGGAAGATCTGACCTGTGTGTATGGAACCAACCGTTAACGAAGGTAGGTCCAAATATCAGACACAACACAGGCACGCTGAGGCCAAAGGACAGATAACTTTCAAAGCATCTGTGAACAGAGAAATAAGATATTTTGTTTAGTTTTCACTTGAATGCAAAGAGCACAGTCACTAAGAATTATGTGTATGACATGAAAAGAGGAGTGAAAGGCAGGGTGAAAATAATAAATCTTTAGTATCATTCCTCCAAATCTCACAAAAGCAGACTATCAAGACCTCACAGGCAGTTCGTTTTCCCATTAATGTATCTGAATGATACTCTGCAGAGCAGAGTCGCCGCCGGTTGTTTACTGCCAGATGGAATCCACATCCCAGTTCAATAGGCGTAAAGAGGTTCTCAGAAAATTTTCTTTAAACTTCTTCTATTTGGGTGGTTCTTTCAGTTAATTAGATTGCCACTACACAAGCATCACCATGTGTGAACAAATAAATTCCATAGTTGTAGTATTTCATTTTATCGCGTTGTAATTTGGCATTTCTAACAGGATTGTTGTAGCACAACAATCCTGTTAGAAATGCCAAATTGCAACACAATCAAGTGGAACTGCTCCCAGACTGTGGAATTTATTTGTTCTCACATGGTGATGCTTGTGTAGTGGCAGTGATTGACTGAAAGAACCACCCAATAAAAGAAGCTTAAAGAAAGTTGCTCAACCTCTTTATGCCTATTGAACTGGGATGTAGGAATTCATGCTGGCAGTAAAGCAACCAGCAGCGACTCTGTCTGCAGGAGTCTAGTTCAGATATGCATTAATGGGAAAACAAACTGCTGTGAGGTCTTGATAAGTGTTTGCTTTTGTGAGATTTGGAGGAAATGATATTAAAGATTTATTTATTTTTTATTTCACCCTCCCCTTTCAGTTCCTCTTTTTTTCGGTGTCATACGCCACATGCGTACATGACTGTGCTCTTTCATTCAAGTGAAAACTGAACAAAATATTCTTTTATTTCTCTGTTCACAGGAGTACTTTGAAAGTTATCTGTCCTTGGCCTCCACGGTGCCCTCTGTGTTGTGTCTGATCCTCAACTACCTTCTCGTTAACAGGTTGGTTCCCCATATACACACAGGTCAGTCCTCTGAGTGTTTCCAATGTTTCACAGTGCAGCCTTGCTGTTGGGACTCTGGACAATTGGATGGTACAGTGTCACACTTGTCCTATCTAGGATCTTAAAGGACAAGGCAGCAGTGATCTAATTTATCTTGGAACATTTAATGCAGCGTGTCTCTTCACTCTCTCTGGTTTTCGTCCAGCTGTGGATAATTAAAGGCTAAATGTCTCACATTAGACGGGACTGTGTGCATGTGTAACAGTTTATAACTTGTTTTAACTACACAAAAAAAGCAATAAATGCAACCTCATTGTGAACAGTCAAATGAGAATTCATGTGACTTTAACTGCTCTGGATAACCCTCTCCTGTTGCCATCAAAAAAAGCTCAGCTCCTACACAATTTCTCAGGGAGATGGGTCACCTGACCTGTGTGTTTCTCCATGGGAGCCTTGTGGATTGATCTGATAGATGTGTTGTTGTTCTTGGGGCCTTTTAACAAAACTGGAAATTTTGGATGAAATCTGGTCAAGTGAAGTTGCCTTTCTTTATCCTTGTCCTGTTTCATCATTTACTTCCAACTCTGACGCCTTCTCCTCCACATAAACCTGAAATGATTATGAAGCACAGTGTAAAAGCTCATTTGGCCTCCCTGTTTACTTCTGTCAACTCAAATAAGTTACCATAACTTTAAAAAAAACCTCCAGCCTAATTCAGTTACATATGTGCGCGCAGGTGGTCTGCAAAAGTGAGAATCTTGTCATCGTTGTTTGTGATCCTGTTGGTGTTTGTGGTGACCACGGTGCTGGTGAAGGTGGACGTGTCAGACTGCAGGGTGGGGTTCTTCATCGGCACACTGGTCTGTGTGGCGGTGGTCAGCGGAGCCTCCAACATCTTCTATGGAAGTGTTTTCGGGATCAGTGGGCACTTTCCCATGAGGATCTCTCAGGCCCTCATATCAGGTAAGAGAGCTTATTCAAGTCAAGTCAGGGATGTCTTTTGTACAGTACCTGCATACAAATACATGCTCTAATGTTTTCAAATCCTTGTGATGTGCCACTTTATTAAGATGTTTTACTCTATTAACTTTTATTGTTACTTCTTATGTCACAGTGTATCAGTAAAGATGGTCCCATTTCTGGGAGCACCTTATGGCATATATTTGGATTGTTGACAACTGTTTTTATTAGATTTGTAGTGATATGTTGGCTGCCTTTCCTTAACCTCAGTGTTATAGTGGGAAAAGATGCATTTCAGCCATTTCCTGTGCTGGTCATAACTGCATTTTTATCCCAGTGCACAGAGGAAAAGCCAACCGGTATAACCTCTAAAATGGATGAATTTACTGGGCATCTTAGTAAGGCAAGATGTTGGGATGCTGAACATAGTCATAACATTTATAAGTCTAGGGGATCTTTGTTGGATGCCACTACCTCTCCATCCCATTTCTTTTCAGTGTACTTTCTAATAAAGGCAAAAAAAGATTTAAGAGATGACTATGCTGAGACATTTACTGACTGCACAGTACTTAAACCAAGGTCCTCTTTTGCCTCAGGCCAGGCTATGGGAGGTACTCTGAGCGCACTAGCCTCAATAGCGGACCTAGCCATTGCTAAAGATGTGACAGACAGTGCTCTGGCCTATTTCGTCACAG
The DNA here is from genome assembly GCA_024447675.2 of Pterophyllum scalare. Classification (NCBI taxonomy): domain Eukaryota; kingdom Metazoa; phylum Chordata; class Actinopteri; order Cichliformes; family Cichlidae; genus Pterophyllum; species Pterophyllum scalare. The sequence goes on along the minus strand of JAMQGT020013033.1, from coordinate 46,345 downwards.
CAGATGTTTTCATTGTGCTTTGCATCATCACATATTTGCTGTTGCCCAAACTGGAATACTCAAGGTCAGTAGTTGCCAGACGTTCTGGTTTCCGTACACTACCACCCAAATGTGAATTTTAATGTACAAATGTTCCCTTGTCTAGTTTATATCATTGTTTGTACTTTTACCTGGTTGTGTCAGTGTTCAAATCCTACACAAGGTGAGTTTAAATAAATTCAAAACAATTATAACGCTTTTTTTTAAAACCACCTGTGTGTGTGTTTTAGCTTTGCAGCTTTCTATATTTACTTTACTGCATTAAACAAATTGACTCATTGTAATAAAATGAAAAAGCCATTAAAATACTTTGATAATAAACCTGTTCCAATACACCATCTTTTCTCTCTAGACACTACATGGTGGCAGCAACATGCAGTAGTCCTGATGAGATGAGCGAAGGTGGAGGTGCTGGAAGCAAAATCCCGCCGCTGCAGCCCATCCTTAAGAAGATTTGGTTGCTTGGACTGAGTGTCTTGTATGTCTTTTCTATCTCCATCATGGTGTTCCCCGCAGTGTCGTCAGGAATACAGTCTGTCCACAAGGACAGCGGCAGCCCCTGGACAACCACTTACTTTGTGCCTCTTAGCTGTTTCCTCCTGTATAATGTAGCAGATTTATGTGGGAGGATGACCACAGCCTGGCTGCAGGTCCCTGGTCCCACCAGTAAAGTCCTGCCTGCACTGGTGCTATGTCGCTCTGTTATGGTACCACTCCTCATGTTCTGTAATTACCAGCCAAGGGACCACCTCCATACAGTGCTCTTTGCACATGACGCGTATCCGGTGCTCTTTAACTGCCTGCTAGGGCTCTCTAATGGCTACTTAGGCACACTGCCAATGATCTATGGCCCAAAGGTGGTACATCGAGAGCTGGCAGAGGCCACAGGAGTGGTCATGTCATTCTTTCTCTCTCTGGGTCTGACTGTTGGATCTGCGTTCTCTGTGCTTCTCGTGCACTATATCTGATCAGGCCGGTACACAATAACCAGGTGATGTTCAGGGGTAAAGCTTGGTGCTCATGAGAATCAGGACTGTAAGATGCACCAGTAAAATCAGGTATTTGCTAGGGTGTTGTCAGTAAGCTTCTTTTTTCACTTGACCACCATGCCTCAATACGTTTACACTGATGAAGCTACACTTACAATCTCTGTCTGTACTAAACACCTGTTTAAAAAAAGAGCAACTTTGTACCTTGTGCACAAATTTTTACATGACAAATTTGGAGTATACATTGTTTTGCAAAGGATTTTGGTATTTTAGATAAAAATATGTACATGTAGATGGTAAATAAGCACCACTTAATGGATACAGTTGAAAAACATGGTTAAAGGATGCTGAACATGGGGTCCAATCCTGCTGTAAGCCTCATTTTGATCTGTCTTGTTAAATTGTTTTAAAAAGATCTCAAATCTATGTGCTGCGGTCGGTTTTACTTCTGAAAGTACTGCTGTACTACATTACTAATGGCTGTATTGACGCACAACCAAACTGGGAGCCATCTGATGTGAGGTCAGTTTATTTTCCACATGCACTAGTTTTTAGTAGTACACCACTGGGTTAGGAAGTTGCATACCGTCCTCACGGCCGCCTCAGTCTGAGCTCCTGTAGGTTCTTCAGTCGATGTGAATGAGTCATTTTACACCTCATGTTAGCCACCAGCCTTAAGAATGTACTGCAACGTGGCAGGGTACAGCTTTTTCTTAATGTCAACACTTATTTTGCCACTTAAAATGTTGACTCTCACATTAACCATCGGCGGCAGCTTTTAAATAAGTAGTGTAAAAAGCAAATGAATTTTTAGAATAATCAAATATTTATTCCAAACATTTTTTCCATTTACAATTTGTATGCCAAAAAAATTGTGACAATCCCAACTTTGCGCTGGTCTTAAGCAACCTAACCATGAAGTTGGCAAGTGTAGGCTGAACAGTTACTGGGTGGACACTTCAATGGATGCTGCCTGGATGCCCGCCTGCCATGGGTGGTCACAATACAGCAGTCTTTTGATGGGTATAAAAAAAAAAAGGTTAAAAAGAAAAACCAAATGGATTGGGAAAAACTTTTATTGTTAAAAAGTTTAGACAATTGGCCCAAGGTTTCAAGCAGACATTAAATCAGATGCTTTTTGTTCATTAGAAGCACAACAATTTACAAACAGTTGAAAAATTAACTCAAATTACACTGATTAACTTCCAGTGTCAGCTAATAAAAATTTCTCTACAAAATAGAAACATTTCAGACAGATTCACTGCTTCACATTTACAAACACACTGCCACAAAGTAATGCGGGTCATTAATACACTGAATCTGTGTTTGCAAAGAGTATCACCATAGAGAAGGCGGCAAATCTAGCTTTTGGTTGGTCTACAGAACCATTAGAGGGGAGAGGGAAAAAAAAAAAAAACAGTTATAGCCAACATCCAAAATATGAAGTTAGAGCTTCTTTTTTTGGTTCTTACTTTCACTGCTCCCAGGAAGAAAAATAGGCAAGTTCAACTCAAATGATGCAAACATGAAAAAGCCTGACAGTGAAGCAGTTGTGGGCAATCACTCTTCCCCTGCCCACTTCAAGAGGGGCTGCAGGAGCGCGCAAAAAAAAAAAAAAAAAGAAGCCAAACACCAGTCCCTTTCCCCCATAACATTATTCAAAATATCAAAGTTAATTCAAACATGAAAATTAACAGTGGGAAGCAGCACTAGAGTATTTTTGTCAAATTCCCTACAGGTCAGTTTGTGAGGGTCCTCCTCTATACCCACACGTGACGCTGGCAGTGAGCCACAGCCTGAAAGACAGAGACAAGTGGGTTAGCGAGACGGGGGGGGGGGGGGGCACCTACATGTCTGTTTAATCATATTTGTCACAACTACTCACGTTGCACTGTTTTGCAGTGTCCATATTCTTGCACCAGAATGCAGGTCCCCAGCTGCACTGCTCTGTTCCCAGCAGTCTGCGTGTCACTTCAGGGCAGGCTCCCAATTTCTGTCACACACACACACACACCACAATTTATTGTCTGACTAAAATACACTGTGGCAGTCAATGTAAGCTGTAATATTTGAAGAAGTATAAAACATTCTTATTACAATCAGGAAGTTAAACATAACCACAAAGCTAGCTTGTCTTGTTATTTGGAAATGCGTAATCCCTTACCATGCACACAAAGTCTGGGTCAAGCATCTGGAGCAGCAGCTGGACAAGAATTGGCTCATACTGTTCGACCAACTGGTCACACTGTTGACAGAAACAGTGGTTAAAATGTGATGCCGTCACAGGACGACAGGTAAGAGTTACAAAAGGATTTAATGCAACTGCTCACCTGTGTCTTGTAAGAGTCAGGCAGGAAGTTGCACACTTTTCTCACAGCCTCTTCAATCTCAGCCTCTGTAGCGTTCTTCTCCAGGATGCCATCGATGTAGTTGACGGCCATTTTACACACCTCACAGTAGCCGCCAGCCTTAAAGTGGGGCTTGTTGAGTGCAACTGTAAACAGTTCCTGGAGTTATTATCCATCCACGTGTTTAACTGTACAATTTTGTTCTTTGATAAAAATAATTTTTTTTAAAAAGCCACTAAAATAATATTACGTGTCGTAACTTGGAAGAATACGGCTCTATTCACATTATAAGTTTGACTGTCCAAGTTCCTTACAGACATTTCACGTGACCAGGTTCTTCTGACATGCCTTATTGCTTTGCACAACACCTCCATGGATCAACTGAAACCAGTTAAAGGTTGTATATCTGCATTAAATGTGCTATGAAGAGTAAGAACTTACCAACATATGCACGATCTTGACCATTGCAAAGTCCCAACACTGTGCAGACTGTTTTGGGGTCAGCCTGCTGCACCAGCAGATCAATGATAGCCTGACCATATGTCTCAATCAGATCCTTGCACTGGGCGCTCAAAGAGGAAGGCAAGATGGAGCACACCTTCTCCACAGACTGAATAATCTCCTCCTGCACAAGACAAACAGGCTAGCTGGACACCAGAGCTAACTACACTAACATAATGTTGGCAGCAATTTGTAGCTTATTTTTAAGATCACATTAGACCTATCCAGTCCTGTGCATCCTACCTCTGTAGCATGATCCTCCAGCATACTGTCCAACTGTTTCATCACAAACTCACAGATGGCACACGTTGGGGAATCACGGACACGAACCATGCTCTGGACACAGGGTACACCTCATTAGCATGAGCAATACAACCACTTTTTTTTTTAATTGCTATGAAGAGCAAATAAACCTCAAGATTCAACACTTAGGACTGTCCAACATGATTTACCTTGGACTTTTCAGTAGCAGTGTCCACCTTGGTGGCAGGGAAAAGCTTGGCAGCAGGTAAAGCTTTAGAAGCAGACACAGTCTTGGCAGCCTGAAGGGTCAGCATGGGAATGGCCTTCATCGTCTCAGCACAGAAGCCAGCAAAGGTACAGATTTCTTTGGGTTGCTGAGAAAGGAAGCAGATAATTACTTGGGAATCAAAGCCAAAAAAAGGACTTTAAATAATTAAACATGTATATAATAAAAACTTGCTACATTTCATGCCATTAGCATAAAAATTCCACATTGCCACCCATGCAATAGGCAGAATTTTTTTATGCAACCAAAAATGCATCTACTGTATCTTTCTTTTACCAGTACACAACACTGCAACACACACCCACAGTGACAAAAACTCATTTCTGATGCAGCAAGTTCAACCAGGAAAGGCTGGTGCATCTCATAGTTGACTTAATTCTGTGAACTAAACATAACTGAAGCACTTCTCACAAGAACAAAAACAGCATGCATGCTTGATCCTTACTGCATGCTCTTAATGTGGCCCTACTCCGTAGTGTTCAAATGCCAAAAAGGCACCAAAGTGTCAGGTCATTAACCAAACAAGCTTAGTGTTCAGAAGTAGTATAATTAGACCACCATTCGCACATGTCTCCACAGCTAAGGGTTAAAAGGCTACAGGCTGAACACAGAATGACCTACCTGTTCCTGGGGAGCAGCATACAAAACCCAGAGTAGGAGAAAACAGAGCAAAGAGACATGAATGGAGAGGAGAAAAGTAACAAAAAAGGAACACAGGCGAAACAGAAAGTAAAAAGATAAAATTTAAAAAGAAAACGTGAATGTGAATAAGCTCAAGTCAGCGGGCTGGGTGGTGCTGTAACACCAAATGTCTTGCTGCATTAGGTTTCACCGAGTACTATAATGAAATGACCATTCAATGCAGAATGTGGCCTTAAAATGTCAAACAGAAGGTTTTCTTAAATTCTCTTTACATCAGTAATGCATCTCATGAAGAGGGACCAGAAGACTCACCATGGACATGAGCTGCTGCACAACAAGGGTACCATACTGGCCAACATACTGCTTACACTGCAATGAGAGAAATACAGTTATGATGAAGTATTTTTTTTCCTCCTGGGGAGCATGAAGGAATCCACATGTGGGACATTTACCTGGGCAGCCAAGCTTGGCCCCAACAGGTCGCACTGCTTCTCGATATTCTCAATGAGAGAGTCGATAAATGAAGAGTTGGCTTTGGCTTCTGCTTGAGCATCAGTCAGCAGCTTGATGCAGTCCTGGCATACCGTATCACTGTCCTGCAAGGTAACAGGCCAGATTCAGAGTCAAATGGTGACATTACCCAACTGTTGGAGGTGGAGCTGTTGATGTGGGTGTAGAGGGGAGTTCAACAGTGTACCTGCTTTGGAGACTCTTGCTTGGGGGCCTCCTGCTTAGGGGCCTCCTCTTCAGGGCTCTCCTGAGGATAAAGGAGCCCAGGCACATTGAGGAGGAAGGGAAGTGCTTGCTGGGAAAGGTCAACTTGAGGTATTTCATTGGACATGAGCTGCTGCTGAACCTTAGCCAGGGCCGCCTGCTGAGACTGACAGAGTCCCATAGCTCCACACACCACAGCAGGATTCTCCTAATAAAACACAACTACAAGTTACTTCCAATGCCTTTCCATTTTAAATTCCCTTTGATCAAATGGCCACGTTTAAAGAAAAACTTCCTATATTAGCTGTAAAAGAGAAGTGAAATTATTTAAGTACACCATGTTTTAAAGTCCGCATTACCTGCGCAAACAAACAGGTATGGTAGTAATGGAGTAATTTACAATTTAACCAATGTGTAGCATTTTATATCATTTAAGATTTCAACTGTATATTATGCCTATAGTAATTCTATATTACATCTGTACATTATGACTTTAATACCCCTTAATATGTTCACATTAATATACTCACATGTATATATTTACTATATTTCACTATTGTTTAACTACCGTTTATTGCACTTCTGGTTAGATGCTAAACTTCATTTACTGTACATGTGTAATGACAATAAAGCTGAATCTAATCTAATTAGTAAATACTAAGTGGACCCCCCCCCCACCCACCCACCCCCAAAAGGATGCTGTGGCAGGTGTGAGTTTAGAGAGACAACTACGCCAAAATGCTCTTAGTCATGGGTTTAGGATTACACAATGACTACTCTGTTCCCATTTCGACTTAAAACTCGCTTCACCATCAATAGCTCTTTTTCAGCTGGCTGCACTTTGCTCACACAGCCACTTCTGTTTTCCTTTAGGGGGGAAGAAAAAATAAAAAAAGTAGCAGCGTATGGGGTCTTTACTTCATAGTCTTCGAGCAGAATGATAAAGTGACAAACCACACTAAATTTGAAAGCATTCAATATGGTTTGAAATGGCTACATTTACATTTAAAATGAAAACTTGCACAAACAAGATTCAAGGAACTCACCAGTTCTCCCTTGAAGATTCCAATGAGGATGGGGTAGTAGTCATCCACAATCTCTTTGCACTCTGCACTCAAACCTTGATCAGGAAGGAGCTGGCAGGCCTTCTCCAAGTACCCAAGGATCTCAGCCTGCAATCACAGAAACGTGCACATTCCAATCTTCCAGTATAGTCTTCAAATCCTGGTGTGGTTGCAGGAAACTCAATTATCAGTTTTTTTTGTTGTTTTTTTTAGTCTTACCTCAGTTGCATTCTCCTTCAGTATTTGCCCAACCACAGTTAGAACCTCTTTACACAGATCACATGGCACAGATTTCTAAAACCAGAGAATTGGAAGTGTAAATAAAGAGCTGCTAAAAAATTTTCTGAGCACAGAAAACTCCAAGTGCAAATAATTCTATTCATGTTTACCCAACTACACATTTCAAAGCAGAAAAAACCCAGAATAGAACAGTTTGCCATTTTTGGAAACACACAGAGTTAGAATGAATGTATGAATGTTAAAATCTATACAAGTCACTCACCATTTCAGGCTTGCTCCACACATTCTGCTGGCAGTGAGTCACAGCTCCACACAGAGATGCCGTTTTCACATTTTTACACCAGTAGAGGGGGCCACGAGCACACTCCTCAGTGCCCAGCAGAGGAGTTGCCACAGCTGCCAAGACAGCAACAGTCAGATGTCATTCCTTTGACAGGATTTATACTTTTACATTAAAGCTACCCTGTAGGTAAGTCATAACTGCAGACCCGTACGACAACAAAAAGTGTGGACCCAGGAGTTAAAGTTCCAGGATTTTTATTTGTTTCTATCGTGGGACCACAAAACATGGGGACATGACCACTGGCTGGCAGTGGCATCACCCACTTGCGCAGGTTACATTGTAACCCCCACAAAGTTTCACTGCTGAAGTCTAACTCAGCCATCAGATCAGAGAGCAGCTTCATGACAAAAAAACATGCCTGGAATAGGCAAATCACTGCACACAAATTCACTTTTCAGAGGTTCTTCCTTCTCATGTGACCAACTATGTTTTAAGCTGGCTAAACTGGTCTATTAGGCCCGTATAGCGCAAAAAAAAAAAAGAAAGAAAAAAAAAGGGAGGGTATGAGTTTATCGAGGACAATTTCATACAACAAAAAAAGAAATTCGAGGCCAACTTCCTCAATTGACAGTTTGCTTTCACTATGACACAGCCCTGCATGTTTAATTATATACTCTAAAGTTGGCAGACAAAAGGTCAACTGTTTTACACACACACCACATCTAGAGCTACAAGGGCCAATGACTGAAAAAATGTACTGAATTTTTTTTTCTTTGGGGGGGGGGTCAATTAAGATTTAGTTTCATGATGTACCTATGTCTCTCACTTCAATTTAAATTGGGTACTCAGCTGTAGCTTGCTAAAGTTATAGCCTATCAGAAGAGAAAAAATAAATAAAGAAACCTCGTTTATTTATTATTATTATTTAGTAACTTCTCATTACCAAACCATGAAAACCCAGACGGTACCAGGGGAATTTAATAATTCACTGATGTATATCAATTGCAGAAGTAGGAATTAGTGGTTGTGTGTGCATAGTGCAATGCAAAAAAAAAAAAACATTTACAGTTCTTCATTTTTAGTGAAGTGAAAAAATGATGTGGGAAAGTACCTAGTTTTCTGCATGCAGCAGTGCTTCCTGCTTTTCCTGTTAATAGCTGTGAAATGAAGATCCAGATTTTCTGTACATCAGGAAAACTACACTTTGGAATATGTAGGAAAATATAAGCAAGCTTAGATTCACTGACAACTGGATTTCAAGGCCAGCGAGAAGCCTTGAGTGATAACAGCCAAGAGTTCGCAATGCAGGCCAGGCTGTGACAACAAGCCTTCAATCACCAGTTACAGTGTAGGCAGGGTCACATGAGCAGTAACACAAAACAAGCTGTTCTCAAGCAGACAGTCAGCTACAGCTACCAGGTCACCAGACAATACATGTTAGACATTTTATGGAAGGGGGGGGTCTTAATAAGTCAACATAATTATAGCCCTATAGCTGACAAACTTTATTACAAAACACACACTTGAGGTGGGTGATCCTGATCACATGACCAATCAAAACACAACTGGCTTTAGATAGGATTCAGACTGGATTGTGCAATATTAGCATGTAACCTGCAGTATAAATCTGTTTCAGTGAAGTTGGCGACACACTTGTTGATCCAAACAACCGAATATCAGTACAGGGCACATGTTAAACAATGTGACTGAGCACAAAACTTGTGACATGTGGGAACAGGAATGCCCATGCAAGAATGTGGAAGTGCAAAAAGGAGTTACTTTCCACCTAGAAATCAATGTGAAGTCACGCAGTAAATACACAAAGCAAACAATGAAACAATCCTACCACTGGGCTGCAAGAAAGCCCAGATTCTGATCTGATACGTAGTAAGCAAATGAGTCATTTCAGATCCACAGTCCAAGTGGCACAAGACCAACTTAGTAAGCTGTAACCGTATCAATTGCTTAGTTGTTTGCAGGTTATGCCTGCAAGAATAAATGGTTGCTATCACTGACGCAGTTTCATGGGAATAGAAAGGATACAACGATCAAAGCTACTCAAAGTGAAAAGCAAACGTAGGTACAGTTCGAAAATCCCGAGAGGAACAAAAAACAAAAGTTTCAAAGTCAATGTTTCAAGGGGAACCGCAAAATAAAAAAAAAGGGTGAAATGAAAGCTGCTACTTTAGCGGATCAACTGTAAACTTCCTCTTCAACAAAGCAGCAGATACTGTACATAACCCGGTACACAGGCAGACGCCAGGTTTGGTTACCTGACTGTTCATGTTTCCACTGTGGTGTTCCTTCATATCTAGACACATAAACGCTTATTTAGAGTATCTGTTGTAGTAGCATTTGTTAGCTGAGTTAGCTAGTTCGCGTTAGCTGAAAGGCTATTGTTAGCAGCTGAGGCCAGCGGGCCAACAACATCGCTTTTAAACCTCAAAGACACGCGGTCAAAGAGTCACTTGACACCGCTTGGTTATATCTATAAAACCTGTAGCAAGTTATTCTAAAGAAGACATTTTTTTATTTTAAAAAAATACGTTAAAAAATTACCGGTATACTTGTTTATCAAAGCTACCTGAGCGCTTCCGTCTATTGATATTAAAACGCACTAAGTTACACAACCAAAAAGCTCTGTAATGGACTGAGCTGCCGAAATCAGGTCACTTACAGTGCAAAAATAACAATAACATCACATCACTATTTTTCCGCATGTGTTGGTACTACCTGAAGACACGAAAAGCAGGGATAGGAGCAGCATGACTGCGCTGTTTTGCCGGTCGGTTTGTTTGTGTTGTAGCCGGGGACGCTCGACGGGAGGAGGGCGAGCACCGCAATGCAGACGGCTGGGGTGTTGATGCCTTTATGATGGCTCTGTCAGCTGATCAACATGTGACTCTCAGACCTAAGACTCATTCAAGCATGAAAAAGCCACCTAACTCAAGGGGTGTGTGTTGTGTCTACATAGATAACTTAGCAAAGTATAAGAACTAGTCCATTTCCAATTTACCAATGAAAATGTGTTATTCCTTCTAATAAAACTACCCGAGGGAAGCATCCATAATGTAAATAGAACTGTGATCTCCATAACACTAAGTAACAAATTTCCACTTTTTGTTTTGTCTTTGGATTCAAACTATGTTTTCCTAGTTCTGTACATGTACACAAACTAAGAAAATATAATTTTGATCCCAAACTTTGTTTTATATATCATATTACATATTATAAACATATGTATAATTTTCCCATATAATGCCAGTTACTAGTTGCTTTCATTTAGGTTTTAACCATTTTTCAAGCTGTTTTTGCTTCAAAAATTGCCTATAAAAATGGTAAACATGTTCAATTTAAAAAATAACAAATTTGTGTATTAATGTATTTTATGTTTTTATGTATTTTGGAGCAAAAATCATTCTAAAATCCAAAATGCAAAGTTTGAGAGGAATAATGGACATTTTCTATTGTTTTACAATAAAAAGAGTTAGAAAATAACACTTGTTTGTCAAAGACAAACATCGTGTTACATACAGTATTGAACGCTGCGCTGAAGCAGGACAAGCACAGAGATGAGGCCGCTGTCAGAGGCCATAAGGAGGTCGGTCATAACCTTCACTAATGCTGTTTCTGTACTGTGATGAATTCTCACTAAAGTTAAGGTTAAAGGAATACTCGGATCAGCAGAGCTCTGATTCCTTGTCAGCCTGGCCACAGTGCTGAAAAAGAAACCTGGGGTTGTTCTTAATTTCTTCAATCAGTGATGAATAGTAAGATGTTCTAGCTTTCCAAAGAGTTTTCCAGGCCAGATGAATATCTTCTAAATTAGTGAGTTGTCATTTGCCTCTATAACTTCTGGGTTATCTGCTTTAAGTTGTGTGTTTGTGAGTTATACCAGGGAGTCAAGCACTTCTGATTTGAAGCTTTCTTTTTCAGAGGAGCCACAGTATCCACGGTCGTACGCAGTGAGGAAGTAAAACTATTAATGAGATAATCAATCTCTGTGGGAGTAGAACACTGTGAAATGTTCCGTTTCTATGTGATGTACCAGAACACGATCCAGCGTGATTCACTTACATTTTGAGAGAAGTCAGTTGAGTCTAATAACAGATCAAATGCAATGTTGAGGCTGTCATTTTCAGCATCTATATGGATGTTAAAATCACAGACTATATTTAGTTTTATCTGAACTTAAGCACTAAATCAGATAAAAACTCTGACAAATCACATAGAATCTCTGTAAGACTCAGGTGGATGATAGAGAACAGATAAAACTGGTTTTTGACTTTTCCAACTAGGTAAGAGTTATAAGAACCTTAACTAAGGAAGGAAGTTTAAACTATTCCTATTCCAGAAATGTACCACAATTTACAGCTGTCTTACACAACACAAAGTAAATGCCATGAATGTGCACTTACGTTGTTATGTGTAAGATGTAGTCAATAAACAAAGCTCAGCAAGGAGGCAAGAAAGTCCCAGGAAAACACCGTAGCAACAACAATAAGTTGAAATCATGCAGGGATGTAAAGACAGCTCTTAATTTTTATTTATTAAAAAAAAAAACACCTTTTTTTCAGATGACACTGATCACATTTAAATAGTGAGGGGAAAAAAGTAAAACTGCAAAAATCAAAAAGAAGGAAGTGAAGTGAAACTTCCATTGCATGACTAACCATCATGTGAAAGTATCTCATATGCTTAACAAAAAATAAAAAATAAAATAAAAAAACCAAGAAAGAATCAAAGAAAAGTGCAAACTAGATAGAAAACAGTAGTTTATTATGACATGTGATATTACATCAAATTTCAGGCCCACAGCTATTGAAATAGGTGAAAGAGGTAAGCGTCACATGATTCATCTTCTGGATATGAGCTGTGAGAACCTGTAAAAGAAAGAGAACAAACATGATGTAGGGCTAAGTTACAGCAGAGTCAGCACAGCATGACCTCCATGAACCAAGATAAACAACACTTAAGAAAGTGTTCAGTGAGTGCATATTGAACTTGCTACCAATATCACCATTTGAGTACGGCGTGTTCATGTAGTGTAAGGAAGTCCACCACATTATGCTCATTAATATGGTCACAGCTCAGCACAGCACAGTTTATCATACGTTCCGTGTGCATAAACTTCCATTCCTGTGGTTCCTGTTAGTGCAGGAAAAGTTCAAACACGTAATCCTGTGGTGAAGTATGTCCTTGGTATGATATTTTTTTTTTACTGTCTATCTCTCTCAATCAACAAGCCTGTTTTTTTTTTCCTTTTACCATCAGAATAATTTCAGACTGTGGAAGAATCTGAAGCCTCTCCTTTATTCATCAAGACTAAAGTGTTACGAATCAAAAAAATGATTCACCTCTTAAATAGAAGGACATCTAAGAGCTAATTAACAGGGGAAGTTTACTTATTTCCTTCCAACAAGAGATCTTTGATATCTTTGTTCCCTTTAGAGCCACACACTGGCATTATGAGATATATGAGAAGCCAGCATACTAAGAAGAGCACTCTGTTATGAAACTGATACTGGCTTCTGCTAAATGACCTCCACCTTCGACCCACACAAATAGCACATTTTTGTGGTGATCTTGAACAACTACATTAAAGGTCAGTTCCACCCCAGTTCCTTTTAATTATAGGATTTTAACTAACAGCTCAATTGATGGCTTCTCAGAGAAAGAATATAGTTACTCATTTATTAGTTGAGGCTGTATCAATAAACTGTAATTATTGGACATTATTGGACTATCACACATATATGTGTGGTAATATATAAGTTGTAAAGCTAGTGTAATATTGTGTAGATGTGTCTAGATATACCAGTTTGAGATAAATTGATAAAGGCAGGAAAGGGGGTGCTCATCTATTTTCAACAGATACGGGGGAGCTCAATATTTTTATTATTTTATTATTGTGCACGTGTGTGTCATTTATTAACACGTTTTCCCCACCTTTCTGGGAAGAACTCATCCTTTAAATCCTGGCTCAACAATGACAACTGCAGGCAAGGCAAAATATGACTTCATCTTTGGTCTGTATAAATACTAAAACTGTTTGTGTAACCTAATGTTCAGTTTTCACATATGGGTGTGATGAACTTGTGGTAAAGTTACAGAGTTGCATATTGTAGGGTTAAACTGCATGCTACTTCTAAACATGTCACAAAAAGCCCTTCTCAACAGAATCTATAAGTCCTTTACATGGGTTAGGGCTCCTATTTATGATGCAATAACTGTTTAAGTTAACCACTGCAACAGTTAGACTGATCCAGAAACCTTGAAATACTGTTAAAAGGACTGGAGGGCACAGCAGCAACCACCTGGAGCTGGAACCAGTATCAGCAGTGGTAGTTATGAACTTGAGTGACAGCCCATTCTCAATCCATAGGGTTTAATATGATGTCAGCCCACCCTTTGCAGCTATAACAGCTTCAACTTTTTTGGGAAGGTTTTCCACAAGGGTTAATAGTGTGTTTATGGGAATTTTTGGCCATTCTTCCAGAAGCACATTTGTGAGGTCAGACACTGATGTTGGACAAGAAGGCCTGGCTCACAGTCTTCGCTCTAATTCATCCCAAAGGTGTTCCATTGGGTTGAGGTCAGGACTCTGTGCAGGCCAGTCAGGTTCTTCCACACCAAACTCACTCATCCATGTCTTTATGGACCTGCTTTGTGCACTGGTGTGCAGTCATGTTGGAACAGGAAGGGGCCATCACCAAACTGTTCCCGCAAAGTTAGGAGCATGAAATTGTCCTAAAAGTCTTAAAATGCTAAAGCACTAAGAGTTCCTTTCAATGGAACTAAGGGGCTGAGCTCAACTCCTGAAAAACAACCCCACGCCATATCCCCCCTCCACCACCACCAAACTTTACACTTGGCACAATGCAGTCAGACAAGTACTGTGCTCTTGGCAGCCACCAAACCCAGACACTTCCAGTGGATTGTCAGATGGCAAAGTGTGATTTGTCACTCCAGAGAACACGTCTCCACTGCTCTAGAGTCCAGTGGTGACATGCTTTACATTTAAAGGGCCAGTTCATCCAAATACGAAAGCTACCAGACTTCTAGTGACACATTCATGAGGTTCATTCCCCTCCACAGCGCACAGTGTGTGTGTGTGTGTAGCTTTAAGTGGACATAAAAATAGCAGATAATTTGCCAACTACTGTAAAAACCAGCAGTCAGTATCAGAATTCTTCCTCTGAAATGGTTGCTCACAAATAAATGCTTTATGGTATTTTAAGCCATGCATTGCCTCTTGGGCTGTACCTGAACAATACTGCTTTGCCTAGCAAATTTAATGATGTAACTATAATGGTTGATTTTCTGAGCATCACTTTAAGCTCTACATTAAACTGCAGTAGGCATGTGCTTCTGTTTGAGTAGCAGTGCTTCACAGCCCAAGATACACGCATGGAACACTTGAGGTATTCATGATAGCATCTCCCCTGGTGATAAAACAGGATTTTGTTTCATTTTTAGCATCAATGACTTGCCACACCTCCATTATTCCTTACATTAAATCACTTCTGGGGGCCACAGCAGTTACTGTGGGGGACGTGGGCGTCTTTCTTCAGCACAGTGGGCCTCACAACGTCCACATCACGGTGCAGGTGATCCATAAAGCCCGTGAGTATGCTGGGAGCTGCGTAGAAATCCACCAGAAAGTAGGTCCCCCGGCTGTGCCTCTGGTTGTGTTTGGTCATTCTGTAGGGCAGCCGTCTCTCTCCCAAGTTCTCCAGGTCTCTCACCAACGCGCCCCGCTCCATCAAAGTCCCCACCGTCCGCCGCAGGGCTGCCGCCGTCTCCGGCCGCTGCATCTGCCTAAGGATCAGGGCCAGCTCGTACCGAGGCATGGCTGCAGCGAATTACTACCCGACTAACACGGTTAATTCTGCTGTAAGTAAACAGACATGGCCCAACTCAGCAGCTCAAAGACGACATGTTATGACACGAGGGACGTAAAAGGTCTTTGGTGATGACGTATTTAACGTGCGCCTTTGTGGTCCTCAACATGGTTTGTGAAAAATAATTAAAACAAGTCATTTCTAAAAAAAAAAAAAACTAAAAAAAACGGTGGCGTTAAGGCTGTAAAGAAGTGCAATTCAATAGTAAAAATACGCATCTTATTCGACATATCAAGGCATTTCCAATTCTCCATTTGAGATATGTCAAACATAAAGGTGTAGTATTTTAAAGTTCTGCTTTTGGGACAATAACTCGGTGGAGTTATAATGTTTTATATTGTTATTTGTTAATATAAGTGTGATTTAGCACCCTCTTTATAATGCTGTTTCTTAATGTTACGTCGTCACCAAGCGCCTGCGCACATGCCCACAAGTGACGGGTTCCGTCACTTCCTTTTCCAGAAAAAGCGTGGTGAAGATGGCGGCGGAAAAGTCTGTCCCGAGCGATCTCTTTAAGTGCGTGTATTCATTTCTGCTGGAGAACAAGTTCACCAAGGCGGCTCATGAGTTCCTGAAGAAGACTAAAGTGGTGAGTAGCTCAGGCGGTGTGGTGGTGCGTTAGTGCGCCGTCCTGGTGCTGGTATTGTTTATTAAGTCCAGGTGGCGCGAGGGGTAAATATGTACAGGTACCCGGAGAGAGGGTAGCCGGTGAAGGTAGCACGTGGATCAGCTGTAACTTGTTCTTGAACTAAAGAATAGTCTGCTCATGCTGAAGTGTAAATACTACAGTTATTAAATACACCTTTAAATAACGATATGTTGATTTTAGTGACACATTTGAAGAGCTGGAAGGAATTACTGAGTTGTGTCTTCACGTGTTTCTTTGCAGGCTCCGCAAGATCAAAATGAAGAGAGCCTCGTCAATATCTACAACTTCTGGGTGAAGTGAGTTGCTTATTCACATTTTTATACCGTGAAAGTTTGTTTTAGATTTCATTAAACATAGGACACGTGACTACGCTGACTTGTCCCTTTAGTGCTCCTGTTATGTTGCGGGTCAAATTGACGCATTTAAAAATTAAACAATCTAAAATAGTAGTTTTACAATATGAAACTTGTTCTGTTTGGCTTATTAAGTGTAATCAACACATAAACTGAAAATTGTTCATTTCACATATTTGCACCCAATCAGTCTGTCACACGCCCTCTTCCTATTCTGTTGACCTCGTCTGTAAAGTGGGAGGATACAGGAACTTTTTCTGTTACATGCACCAATGCGTCCAACGCTTTGCGTTGCCCTTGGTGATGTAAGGCTTGGATGCAGCTGCTCGGCCATGGAAACCCATTCCATGAAGCTCTCTACACACTGTTCTTGAGCTAATCTGAAGGCCACGTGAAGTTTGGAGACTGACTCTGCAGAAAGTTGGTGACCTCTGCACACTATGCACCTTTTATGTGGCCTACCACTTTGTGACTGAGTTGCTGCTGTTCCCAATCTCGTCCATTTTGTTTTAATACCAGTAACAGCTGCCTGTGGAATATTTAGTAGTGCGGAAATTTCACGACTAGACTTATTGCAGACTTGTTGTCATCCTATAACAGTATGACACTGGAATTCACTGAGTGCCTTCAAAAAAGTTTGTAGAAGCAGTCTGCATGCCTAGGTGCTTGGTTTATACACCTGTGGTCATGGAAGTGATTGGAACACCTGAATTCAATGATTTGGATGGCTGAGTGAATACTTTTGGCAATATAATGTACATTAGGGAAAAACAACAGACAGTGTCAGGGCACCTCAGTGACTTGTGTAGCAGACATCACCTCAGCTTTGTAAGCTGGTCATGCCCAACTCAAGGTGTGATTTGGAGAAGTGGAAGGAGCTGGATAAAATGCATTTACGTGCATAATTGGGGGTCCCCATCTTGGGTGCCGTCTTTAAGTCAAAGGATGAATCAACAGCCAGTCCGTGGGATGCAGAGACAGGCAAGGCTTTATTTCATGTCACAATTACTCCGGAGACTTTTCATACTTTCTCCAGTGTATAATCTGAGACAAGGTCTGTCAGACAGAAGAGAGGCGAGCTGGCAGCTGTTAGGACAGTGTGGGACAAGTTGGGAGAGCAATTTCCACTACTCTACATCCCAGGCCCTAATGTCACAGTGGATGAAAGGCTAGTGGCATTCAGAGGTCACTGCCCATTTAGGCAATATATGCCTTCCAAATAAGCTAAATAGATAAATGTTAATTTCTGGTTCTAAAATGGTGCTTAAATAAAGTTTAATTTCAGTATAAGTCCTCATGATTCATTTGTCTTGATTTTAATTCACCGGCACAATTCAACCCTAAACAGAACTATTAATTCATGAAAATCACTTCATAAGAAGAAAAGAAAATTCTAAATGTAAAATAAAATTTTTTTAAAAAAAAATCACTCTGAGGCATATATTTAAGTTTTTCCAGTCAACAGTAAAATTTTATATATATATATATATATATATATATATATATATATATATATATATATATATATATATATATATATATATATATTTTATGAGTGAATTATCCTCATTGAACTTTGATTTGTGCGAGGTAAAGAACCCAGTTGCACTAAATATTGATTGAAATGGATAGTAATGAGTTAATGAGATATAAACAGTGTTTCTCATAAATTTCTAAGTTTCTGATACTTTGCATAATTAAAACATACCCCAGGTCAAACTGACCCAGGAGCATCGTTGCTGTTCCTGAGAAACAAACGTAACAGGAGGGTTAAACATAAAATCTGCACTGCTGTTGTCCCAGCATTCACTCTCAGTAGGGTTGGTCTCTCGTGTTCAGTTTG
Source organism: Pterophyllum scalare (assembly GCA_024447675.2). Lineage (NCBI taxonomy): Eukaryota > Metazoa > Chordata > Actinopteri > Cichliformes > Cichlidae > Pterophyllum > Pterophyllum scalare. The sequence goes on along the minus strand of JAMQGT020013033.1, from coordinate 28,247 downwards.
AGGTGAAAACTTGTTATACTTACAAATATAATTTAAGTTTCTTGTCAATTTACAAATTATAAGTGACTTCTGTTTAGGCCAGATTCTCTTTAATGTCACTCATGTATGTTTCTGGCCTCTGTTATTTCACTATGTTTATCAACACTGTACACGTGACATTCTTTTCATATCTGTCCACTCTGGGAGAGGGAGTGCCTTCCATTTATTTGTATTTTTAAATTCCCACTGAAGGCTCTTTAATGGTGTTGCACACTCTGTAGTTTGTGTAAATTATGGTATATATCACTGAAACTCACTTGATTTAACAAGGTCTCCTGAAGCCAAAAAACGAAAAGTACCTCCTAACTGGGCTGAAGCCTCCAACGGTCCATCAGCAAAGAAGACAAAAACCAGTAAAGAGAGCTCCAGCAGTGAAGACTCGAGCAGTGAGGATGAACAGGCAGATGCAAAACAAACTAAAGCAGCTCCTGAAAGTAAGACTTTCTTAATTGACGTGGATAACTGAGAAGAATGGCTGAATTCTGGTAGTGACGTGTCATTCTGAAGCCTCGTCAAATAACATTTTTTCCTCAATCTACATTTTAGCAGCCAGCAAGGGGCCTGCTAAAGCTGGAGCTGCTAAAGCTGGAGCTGCTAAAGCTGGAGCTGCTAAAGCTGCAGCAGGAGCTGCGTCCAGCAGCAGTGAAGACTCTAGCAGTGACTCTGAGGAGGAGAAGGCTCCTGCAAAGGCTGCCACAAAGGTAGGAGGAAACATCAGAATTATACATTCATGATAGTTTCTCAATGCTCAAGTACACAAGTTTGTACTTGCTAGTTCATACTTGGAAAGTTCACATGGAGTCCAGACTTCTCGAGGATGGAGGGACTCGGCCTGCTTTGAACAATTGGAACAACAGCATACTTGATGATGTCACAGCTCAGCTTCAGTGTTTTTACCACCTTCCAGTTTAAATTCACTATGATTAATATTTACAGTGTAAATTGCCCATGATACAGCTGACAGACAGCTGGTGTTTAGAATAGAGTTGAATAAATATTAAAAACATATAATTTGACCATTTCTGGTCGTTAGGATCTCCACAAACAGCATCAGCATGCTGCTCCGATGTTTCTGCTACTGGTGAAAAGGCTCTCACCTTCCTCCCTGATTAAAATCTTTTTTTAATGTCAGTTACATTTTTTTACATCAGGGAATAAAGATGAATGAGCGATTAATTTCCAGATATACTGTGAGCTTTTCAGGGAGAAATTAATGTTTAATAAAACTAATTTTAAAATTAGATTTTCTGAAGTATTTTAGGCGTACTTGCCTTGATGCATACTTTGAACTGGAACAGTACTTGGGCTGAGACTGACGTTTCACAAGTACGCATATTGAGAAATGGCCCTTGTCATTGCCACAAGATGTTGCCTGTTATGCTGTTATTAAAGTGGAGTGTGTTTTTGTAGGTGCCTGTGAAGCAACCTGCAGCGGCAGCAGGCAGCGCACGGAAAAAGGACAGCAGCTCCAGTAGTGAAGAATCTGACTCTGAGGAAGAACAGCCTGCCAGAGCTCCTGCACCGAGTAAGTCTATATCCAGAAATTGTCCAAATTTAAGATTCTGGAAAGGTTGTTACTTAATTTGCTCTATGCATTTCTGAATAACAGAACCCAAAGCTGGTGGAGTTACAACACCCAAAGCAGCTGGTGCCAAAGGTGCAGCTCAGAAGAAGCAGGAGAGCAGCAGCAGTGAAGACAGCTCTTCAGATTCTGAAGATGAAGCACCAGCCAAGGTTATAGCTTTATATAATTTATTACTAATTGTCTCCCCACCACTATTAGTGAAATGTGGCTTTTAGTGGGCAGATGCATACAGCAGATATTAATGGCTTACTTTCATGTGTCCGGTTAGGCTCCAGTCAAACCAGCCCCGGTAAAGAAAGCTGCTGCTGAATCGAGCAGCGAAGACTCGTCTTCAGAAGATGAGGCTCCTCCCAGCAAAAAGCCCAAAGCAGGTGTGATTTCATGCTTGTTTACAACTGCACAAGCTGCAGAGCAACAGCCTAAATGTCTTAGTTTAAAAGATGTGAGGGAGACTTGGAACAGCAACAAAAATTGGAAGTGATTTAATCCCTTAATGTCCTTTTAACTGATGTGCCTGAACTTAACAGCTACATGAAAAATAAGTTAGATTAAGTTCAAATTACTTACAGCTTTAACTCTGAAAAACAATTCAAGAGCTGTTCGCCTGCTCATCCCCTGGAACGACCTGTGGTTAAAATGTTGTATGTGTTTTGATGCTGATGAGCTACCTTTGTCCCATCAGGAGCATACAGTGCAGTCCCACCTCCTGCTTCAATCCAGAAAGCTGCTGCTGCATCAGCAGCAAGCAAGGCCAAGGACAGCGACTCTTCAGACAGCAGTGATGAAGAGGAGGAGGAGAAGAAGAAAGTGGCACGTAAGTGGTTCCCATCTTTTTCACCTTGACCTCTTGGTGATTTCAGTTTGATGTCTAACAGTATTTTACCTGTCACAGCAAAACTTGCCCCTGCAAAGATGCCTGCTGCCAGACCCGGTGCATCTAAACCCGCTGCAAAGAAGCAGGAGTCCAGCTCAGAGAGCTCTGGTAATGGTCACAAATTTCACTCATTTCCCATCTTAAAGCCACATGATGAGTTTGTGACGGTGAATGTTTATAAATGTCTGTTTCTTTCTAGATTCAAGCTCAGATGAGGAGGAGGCCAAGAAGCCTGCAGTTAAAGCAGCCCCAGTCAAACCTGCTCCAGCTAAAGAGGTGAAGAAACCTGCAGCTAAAGTGACTCCTGCTAAAGCTGCTCCAGCTAAACCTGCTAAAGATGACTCCTCGTCAGAGGACTCCAGTTCAGAGGAGGAGGCTGCCAAGAAGCCCACAGCTAAAGCGGCACCTGCCAAGACTACTCCAGCTCAGAAAGAGGAGTCCTCAGGTAGGAGATTCCACATTTTGGGTATTTGAACTCAGTATTTCTGTAAGCGAGATGCATATCTTGTTATATCTTGACTTAGTTCTCACCCATGCAGCTATCTTTCTGTTCTAGTTTGTGTTGAGTTCCATGCCTGCACTCAGGAGTTGTCAGTTATGACTTATCATTTCTGTTACTCCTACATTGTTTCCAAACCTTCATGACAGTATTGGTTTTGCTTCCCAGATTCAGATAGCAGCTCTGAGGATGAGGCCCCAGCAAAACCTTCAACTAAAACTGCAACCCCACCTGCAACTTCTAAGCCTCAAGCCAAGGCAGCAGAGACCAGCTCTGAATCAGAGGACTCCTCTGAGGATGAGGAACAGCCCGTGAAAGCCAAGCCTGCAGCTAAAACAACTACCCCAACTTCAAAGCCTGCTGTCCCCTGCAGCAAAGCCTGCAGCAGCAGAGAGCAGTTCAGACTCTGACTCTTCTTCTGAAGATGAAGAAGAGCCTGCTAAGACTAAGATAACAGCAGCGAAACGGCCCATCCCAGCTTCAAAGCCTGCTGCTCCTGCAGCAGAAAGCAGCTCTGACTCAGACTCATCTTCAGAAGAAGAACCCGCTAAGGCCAAGCCAACAGTGGCTAAGCCTGCAACGCCAGCTTCAAAGCCTGCTAAACCTACAGCTAAGGCTGCAGCAGAGAGCAGCTCAGACTCTGATTCCTCCTCTGAAGATGAAGAGCAGCCAGCCAAGGCTAAACCTGCAGCAGCTAAAGCTGCTACCCCAGTCTCAAAGCCTGCTACACCTGCAGGAAGGCCTGCGTTGGAAGAGAGCAGCTCTGAGTCCTCCTCTGAGGATGAGGAAAAGCCAGCTAAGGCTAAACCTGCAGCATCAAAGGCTGCTACGCCAGCATCAAAGGCTGCTACGCCAGCATCAAAGGCTGCTACGCCAGCATCAAAGGCTGCTACTCCTGCAGCTAAGAGAGCTGCTGCAGAAGAAAGCAGCACTGACTCTGACAGCTCAGACTCAGAGGATGAAGCGCCAAAGAAACAAGCTGCAGCCAAGAAACCTGCCCCTGCAGCTAGTGCCACAAAGGCAGCACCTGCAGTCAAAAAGGCAGCTGTTGCTTTAGCAAAAAAAGCAGAGGAGACTAGCTCAGATTCCACAGATAGCTCTGATTCAGAGACAGAGCCCCCTGTAGCTAAGCCTACAGTTACCAACAGCAAGACGGGACCTCCCAAGACAGCAGCATCAGCGAAGGTTGCAGCAAAGCCAGAGTCCTCATCCAGTGACAGCAGCTCTGAAGAGGACGAAGAGCCCAGTAAAGGAAGTACAAAAGCTACTCCAACAGCTAAACCTAAAACGAGCAGTAGCAGCTCCTCAGAGAGTTCATCTGAAGAGGACGAAGCACCACGGAAAGCAGCCACTGCACCCAGCACCCCAACAATAAATAGTAAGACTCAAATGTGAAAGTCTGTTATCTCTCACTTTGATTTGTATTGCTTTTTTACCCTTATGGTCCTTAAGGCTTTAATTTTTTTGGAACGGTAGAAGTGTTGACTAAGTGTGAGCACCTTTTCCTCATACAGGTACTAACGGAAAGAGAAAAAAGGATAAGGAATCATCAGAAAGCGAAGAGACAGAAAATGAATTGACAACACCAAAAAGCAAGAAAGCCACAACCACACCACAGACTTTCCCTAAAGCCAGTAAGAAGGTAAGACCTGTATGAGGCTAGATTTATACTGAACAGTCAGTTAATTTAAACTGAGGTGACAAAAGCTGATTGAAGCCACTTTCTGTCTGCAGTCTTCAAACATACCCTTCCGTAGAATACGAGAGGAGGACGTAGAGGTGGACCCGCGCCTCTCAAACAATTCTTTTGAGGCAAAGGTGAATTCTTTTAATCCTACTAACCATTCTTACATCAGGAGTACTGTATGTCATAGCTGTTGAGGTGACTGATCAACAGTCAATTTAAAAAAAACAAAAAACATCTTTACCATTTCAGATGGGAGCTAATGGAGACTGGGGCCAGAAAGCTAATGAAGTGCTGAAGTTCACAAAAGGCAGATCATTCCGCCACGAAAAGACAAAGAAGAAGAGAGGAAGCTACCGCGGTGGAGCGATCTCCACTTCAGTCAACTCCATTAAGTTTGACAGCGAGTGAGGGAGTCCTCAGTGTGGTCCCTCTCACTTCAACTGTACTGTAACCAGTCTGATCAGGAGTAGAAGTTGTCTGCCCAGCACACTAACCGAACACGGTCCATTGAGCTGAGCTGGGCCTTTGATTCAACTTGCCTTTAGTCTGTAACGGAGACATGCATTTAGCAGAGCTGCGGCAGCAGGGAAAATGTGCCCCCACCTGTGATATTACTTATAGCCACTAGGTGGCTGCGAGCCCCTGGTTAGTGGAGAAAATGTTTGGCCCTTCTGCTTGTTTTTGATTCTGTTCTTCTTAAATGATTGTTTGTAACATTAAACTTTAATCCTAAGTGTGATTGAAAGCCATCCATCTTTACATGTTCTTCATTATGAGTCATGAATATTACATGAATTCTTGGAAGTTTGACTTTTTTTATTTGGTCCACAGTTAAATGTGAACAGGGTGTGTTTGAATTTTCTCTTAACCTAACAGCAAGACTTACCCATTAAAACAGAGTTTTATACTGTATTTATTCCATTTTATTCCATTTCAGTTTTAAGGGCCTGTGAAGTTCTTGCCTCATTTTTCTTTTTTTTGAATAAGTTTCTTCTGTTAGGATATGCCCTTATCAATTCTTGTACTGTTTGGTATCAAGTAGGTAATTCAAACTTAATGCTATGTTTGTTTCAGTTATTTGATTATCCTAATAGATCTTGTGTACCACTGTCATTTTTTTTCACCTCGATCTGTAAATAAACAATATACTGGTGATGGTTACATGGACAGTTCCTCAGGGTTTTCTTTTTCCTCTACTCAGCTGACAGATTTACATGAACAAAAGCAGAGAGGAAGGTGGTGTTTTAGTAACTGTGCATACCAAGTTGTTGAATATCTGCTGATATTAGCTGTTACCAGTCTAGAAAATGCACATTTTAAATGATCATGATCCTTAGTAAGGGCTTTCTCTCATCATGCAGACTGCACAATGAGGTCAACACTCAGCAAGAAAGTTAAATTCCCACTAGATGGCAGTGGGGTAGCACTGCCCTCAGTATCATGTTTGGTAGTTGTATGGAAAGTGTCGCCTGATTACTCTGAGCAGCTCATTTCCTGTATTGAGACAATTCCATACAGTCTGTCTAACTCAAGTTGTGGGTGGGAGTGGGGGCAAGCTTATCCCAGCTGTCACAAAGTGAAAATGTGGGCTGTAGCCTGTACAGGGCTCTGGGAGCAAACCAGCACAGGCACTTGAACAACATGCAAACTCCACACACAGGCACCAAACTACAGGGAGGTTTGAACCAGGAACTTCCCTGCTGTGACCTCATCTGGGCCGGCTCGCCTCGAACCTCAAATGTTTATCGCTCTATTGTTAGAACATAAACATTAATCACAGTTTAAAGAAATGCCGCTATGGCCTCACTAAAACCTGCATACAGCCAACTTTGCTGAGATATTAGAGTGTAAATGTATTTTACAGTGCATTTGCATGAATCTTGCTTTTACAAAGCATTAACAGGTGGCTTTGAATGTTGGCAGTAAAAACCTGGCAGTTCTTGACAGCAGCTGCAAATGGTTGCTGGATTGACTAAGATAATGGCTGATTTAATTTTCCCCCTCAAACTCTATAAAGGATGTGGTGAAAAGTCAATTAATTGCAGTGACTTGGATTGGCAGATATTGCTCTAGTCAGTGCCTTTAAACTGCCTAAATTAGTCTGTAATTTTATGCTTGACTCCTTATAGTTAAGTAGGAAAGGTGATTGAAAGGCTGGATAATTCATACGCAATAAAAAGCTGACTAGGTGAGCTCTTACTGTGGAGTATACTTTTTCATTAACTCATAATACCTGGCAGATAGGAAATGGCATATTGTCACCTTCTTAAAATCATGGCCTAAGGCATTTTTTTAAACAAAGGTTGTTTTTGTTTTTTTGCCTAAATCATATTTTCAATGTTTGGTTCAGTTTTTTGGCTTTTCTGAAAAACCTGAAAAAGAAAAAGGCGTTATTTTAAGAGGATGACGATATGACCAAATGAATAATCCACTCACTGGTTTCAGTGTAAAAAGGCTAAGGCTTAGATTCAAAGAACAGCACATACCTGTTCATATGTTCACATGTATGCATAAGGAGGGAAATGCTATATTTATACATGAACTGATTACACAGAAAGAGCCGTTGACATATGAGAGAGGTCTGCAGCCACTCCAAATATAGCATCCCTCCCAAGCCTGGCAACAGTTAACCACTCAGCATTGCTCCGGCGCTCATCAGGCAGAGAAATCTGACCGAGCGTGCTTGCTTGAGGTTTTACATGGGTGAGCTGTTGAGAAGTGGTTACTGTAGAGCCGTTACTGGGCAATCTTTGAGAACAGATGTAACTGCTGTTGCATTTGGAGGCTGTGCGCCACAGTTTGCGAGGCAGCTGTGGGTTAGAAGGTGCAGCAAAAAATTATTTCAAATGAAATGATTAGGCAAAATGCAGACTGACCACAGCTTTCTGAAATGTGCACAATTGCCCAACAATCCAAAGAATGTCGGCATTTCTTTGGACCGTTGGGCAAACACGACTTTCAGCTGCTGTGGGCCTTTCTTGTGAGGAAGGAAATGCTGCAGGGCAAGGTAGTACAGCACAAACACTGGGCATTTCTTTGTAGGTTTACAAACATCTACTTTGTAAGCTAAAGAAATCAATAAATAATTCGATTAAGTGGATAGCTGGATACAAAGCTCTCATTCTTAGTTAATGTTAAAGTCGGCATAATGGAGATGCATGGCTTTCACTGGACAGCAACTCAATGCTTGAAGGAGAATGTAAGTGATGCAATATTTTTAAAAAAATCATTTTTTAAACTTCTGTGTGATTGAAATGCCAGACAGAAACTCTGAAAAGAACACAGGCGAGGAATACCGATGAGAGGTCGACGCACCCGATCTCCTGCCTAGCAATCACTCCTGAGCACCACTTCCGTCTGTCAGCCGTAATATGTGGACGAGAGCGAGCCAGCCCGTTTGAGCAAATTGCAGCAGTGTGTGTGCAACGAAGGGCTGCAGGACAATCTTTTAATGGGCAGCAGAGGCTGAGGACTGCCCATCCTGTCCATTTCAATTAGACAAAAATGCTGACTGCTCTTGCGTACGCACACACACATTTACTGCACTGGGCATGAAGTCGGAGTCAAAGCCAAGGGATACAATCAGCCGTGCGTTTTTGCCTGGAAAATCATTACACTTGACAAATGACTTCCCAGGTGCCCCAAAGAATAGTCTTGCTAATCCCCCGCTGTGCTTCCCTCACAATCAAAGAGTGAAAATGAGAACATGGCAGGACAACAACTTACAAGTCAAGCAGAACACTATCATTAAGAAATAAAAAGCTTAATCACCATTACATTACTGTGGCCTTTTTAATAGAGTATTTTTAATAGAGTATTTCCTTTAACATCCATCATATATAAAGTGTTTCTGTGAGGAATAATAATGCTAAGAACACATACTTTGAACAGTACAAGGCAGAGTGAGACAAGCATAGTTAATCTTTTATGGGACAACATTATAAAGATGCAGACTGAATGAAGAGATGCTAAAGACATTACAGACTTCTGCTTTTTCCCACCAAAGAAATATCCAGGGTCTGTTAACAGCACAGAACAGACATACTGCAGCCTTTATACAACTGAAGGTCAGATCACATTGATTCATCTTCTTGTGTTGCCCTTTTGCTGTAAAATGAGTTAAATATGGAATAGCAAAGTGATGTTTTTAGCATTTGACAAACAGTTGCGCAGTTCTGGTCGTGATCCTGCATTCCTTTATAAAATATGACAAAAAAAAAATACAAACTTTCTATATTTTCAGATATACAAACAGCCACAATGCCTCAGTCTGGCACATCAGTAGAAGCCTTTCAGGACACGGTGCACTGCAGCGGGACGCTTCAGTCACAATACTGATAGCTGGAACTATAGCAACATGCGTTAATGACTGATGATGCCTCTCAGAGCTGCAGTCTTAATGAGATCAATGTATTAATTGTCTATTGAAGTTCATAAAACCTGTTGAAGCAAGACTGCCTTTGATGATATTGGTGATGCTGCCCTACACACCTGCTGTCTTCCGCTCTCAATTGCAACTTGTCTCCTGTTAAATTATGCCTTTGGTGTGGCAAAATCCCAAGCGGTATCCTGGGCACACTTCCACATGGCACGCACAAGCCGAGTGAAGCCCATGTCTTTGGGTTTCTCTAGCCCACGCATGAGCCGCTGCTTCATGATGGCTATGAACTCCTTATTACTAAGCTCCCCATTCCCTGAGGAAGGCAGACGAGAGAGGGGGGGGGGGTGATGGACAGGGGAGTGGGATGATGAAATAATAAAGGAAGAGTAAGTAATATGAGGAACTGACTTCCATTTATTGATGACTTCCATCTCCGGAGGCTTTATTTGCGTTCCATAAATATTTACAGCAGAGGGATATGATGAGCCTGTCAGCTACTTACCATCACAATCAAAGAGGGCGAACACTACGTCGCACACGTGATCCGACAGCTCCACTTTTGCTACAGTGCGGGCCACCTGCTTCATGGTGACTGAAAGACAGAGGGAGGAAAGCAGAGATAGAAAGATTCACTGTCTGAGAGAAAAACAGGCACAGACTCACACAGCTCATCAATGGTGCAAGAGAAGAAAAGTGTGTGCAAATCAAACTGCTCTGGATCTATAGAAAGGGTTGGAAAGGGCTGAAAGGAGAAGAAAGAGCAGACAGCATCAGGAAACCCAGCTGAGAATGAGACTGGACCAAGAAGCTGCAGGTGTACCAAGTAGGAGAGGGAAATGGAGACAGAGAATGGGGGGAAAACAAGCTTCAGAATATCTTCAAGGAGCACAAACAGATGTTAGTTTATTTGAGATTTCCCGACTGTCACAAATGGAGGAGGGAAGGTATGAAAGACAAACTGGGGGCGAACAACAAAATTTCCCTGCAAATGTGAGAGGAAAAAATGAGCCAAATCACACTGCTGAGAACCTCATTAGTGGCCTTCTTTTATAACTTTAATAAAGACATTGTGCAGATCCAGATCACACACCCACACACGAGAAACTGTTCTGAAAGGGTGTGAAATCACTGGACTTGAGTGTAAGACGAAAGCAAAGGAAAAGAGTGTAACAAAGACACGAAAAAGCTCAAAATACTACACAAGCTCCTTCGAGCTTGAAGAGCAGAAAGACACTTGCAGTTCATGGACGGCGGCAGGGTGAAGATAATCTGAAGACACGTGCCTGGCAGCTCCCTGCGAACCCTTCATCCTTTTCAATACACGCAAACTCACAAATATACTGACACACATATGCAGCTTGTTACTGTGTAGATGAAGCCAAACGCCCAAAACAAACTCCTCAGGGTAGACCCTTCACTCCCTTAGCACAGCAGCTGTTTCATAAATGAATCAGAACAAATGGATGTGCAGACAGTAAACATATGGAGGCCTACTGATGGACTGAATCACTGCGACAAATAAAGGAAACGCTGACTCCTCAAACAACTGCCACACTGTAAAAGCCACCGGTCTCATCTGCCTGCGCTGTACTCACATTAAACAAAATTTCATTGTCTGACAAATGAATTCCGTCGTAATGAAAATACTGAGCCAGTTAAAGACAACAAGTCATTTAATGAGTGATTTTAAACTTAGTAATTAGTCTTCACCAGTAAGCATTGTAAATAACAGCACAACCACAGCGAACTCTGTGGTCTTAATATGTGAGTTATTCTTTAACTAAACTCCATTTGTGATGCTTTTATGTGGGCAAGCTAACCAGCTATTCAAAGTGTCCTGCTGTTGAAGAAGAACCACCACTGTGCTGTGTGCAGCATGAATTTGGCTCCAGGTGTTCATGGTATAATGAAAAAAAGGTCATTCAGCAGCTGGAGTTTGGCTGCGCTGTAAAAAGTTGTAGCAGACACTCTGTCAAAATTGCCGTTACCACAGTAACAATAACTGCAGACGCAACCTCCATCCTAAGGCCTAAACGAAACTCTTACAGAGTTTAACTGTTGCTACTTGGTCAGTGATTGAGACTTCAAGGCCTCAAAAAGTACTTTGGTAATAGTAGCAAGTACTGAAAGAGAGCATATTTCTCCCATATTAGCTTTTCTTCATTAGCTCAAGAGTAGAATTTAAAATACTAGCACAGAAATCCCTGAATGATCTCAAACACTTCTGAGTACAATATTATCCTAAAACAGCACCTGGCTTTTAAACTGCAGTCTAACTTGTGGATCCCAGAGCCTTCAGCTATCAGGGTTCCCATTGGAACCAGCTCCTAAATTTGGGTTCAGAAAGCAGACACCCTCTTGACTTTTAAGAAGGCCCTGAACTTTATTTTTTGATAAAGCTTACAGTTCAGGCAGGATCGGGTACCCTGGAATCATAAGTTAGTAAAGGTGCCACGGAGCTTGGCTGCTCCCCGATGCACTGACCCCTCTGCTCCTTTCTCTTTCACTCTCCCGATCCCTGTGCTGCCATATCATTAAGCCTGCATCTTATGTCTGGTGTAGTGTATGATTTTGCACCTTTCTGCAGGTGTCTCTGGCTTTGGAGCCACAGGTGTCTTTATAAGTGACTGGCCCCACCAACTTGTTGTCAGCTCATTTTTCTCTGTTCATTCAAGCCAGTGATGGCTGCATAGCCTCCCCGAGCCTCGTTCTCCCTCAGAGTATTTTCTAGTTTATTCAACATTTTCTTCCCCAGTGTCACCAACTACTTGGGCAGAGAGGATCAATGGATCATGGAGTTTCTCTCTAAATTGTAAGCTAAATATCCTGCAACATTATAAAATGCACTGGGGTGACTGGAAATTAATTATTTCTTGTTAACCCTCAACTGGTGATCTGCAAATAATAGTGAATTGCATTCAACTGTTGTTGGCACGCCACGCTCCAGTATCCAGCCCAACCCTAATCATCCACTCACCCAGTGATAATGCTGGCACATTTTAGAGGACATCACTAGCCTGCACAAAGAAGCGCAAAGTGATCTGTCATGTGTGCATAGGCAGTTTTTATGTTTAAATATGCACACTCCTGCAGGCCCAGGGGAAGAAGAGGTAGATAAATGGATGGTCTGACAAACAGATGACAAATAGCTGAGCCTAGTTTGGGAGAAAAGCCAGGCAAAAAAGATGTGGGAAGCAGATCTGGCTGTTTGAGTGTTAAGAGCCATGAGAGGCAGATGATGAAACACAGTTAAGTCTAAAGAGGGATAATTAGGGATTGGAGAGAATGTGAAAGTAAAGGGTGACTGTGGGTGTACCTTTATCAATGGAAGCTCCAGCCATATGATAGAAACTCAGAGCTGTGTCCACATCATTAATATTCTTCAAGAAAGTAAAGAAATTCTCCACCTCCTCAAATGTGATGCCCTGCGCAAGAAGAGAAAAAGAACTGGGATGAAAAAAAATGTTTGCCAAATCAGTAACAAATCATTCCTGCATCTTTTTTTTTTTTTTTTTGGGCCATAACAGCATTCCAGTCCTGGGGGGAAAAAATAAAAAACCAGCCAACTCTTGTCAAGACAAGAGCTGCGACTGCACAGTACCATATTTGGAGGTCATAAGCAGTGTGACAAATGACAAGAGGAAGTGTGCATAAGCTTTCGACACACATGGTTAAACATTGCACCACAGACGAAAAAGGGGGACAGACAGCTTAAAGCAAACATGCACATATACACATATAAACAGACACACAGTCGCACAGCTGCTGCACTGCTGATGAGCTCATTTGCAAAGAAAAGTGAACAGCTGGTCTTAGGCTGTAAATAATACTTCGGTCATTTACATTGCAGGTTCTGCCAATGCTGACAGACTGACAGCAAAATTGAGGAAGACAGGGTAAAGAGTGAATGAAGGGAAGACAGACAGGGAGCGATGCTTGCTGCAGTTTAATTCCTTAGGGAGACAACTCTGGCAGCACCCAGCTTCATCTTTCCCATCATGACTGGAAGGACAGTCACTTCCCTGCTTTCTGTTTCTTTTCTCTCCTAATCACCGTATTTAACCATCAGACTTGCCTTATCATAGCTCAGGGTGCTTTAATGTATAACAAACAGCTCTGTGACAGTACTAATCGTTAAATTAAAAAAATTAAAATGGGACATATTTTGCTGCGACACCTCTGGGAATACGATATGCATGGGCGTAACTTCAGTCAGTTGACTGATGGGGTTCATTACAGTGGAACCGAACCAGCATCAAACCAGAGTTCCTGCAAAGAACTGGAAATAGGAAAGATAAAGACATGTACGAAATTCAACAACTTTAATATCTTTACATGTTCACTGATTTGGAGAATTTTAATACTTAAAGCAACATGGCTATGTTTGGTGGAATAGTCATTTTTTTAGACTACTCAAGTTGAAGATCAACTAATAGAAGATTAGGAGGATAATGTTAAAAATAAACATAATGTAATGCTGCAGATATTCTGACAGAGAAGTTCAGAGACGGATGAAGAGAGCTAACTTCTGCTCAAAGACAGAGCACTGCCTACAGTGACTTTAGTCATCCCAAAGTAGAGACAGAGGTGGTTGGGGAGACTGAGTGCTGGTCAGGGGGATAATATCACTGTATGTGCTGCCCACTTTCCATGATGTATTACCTATTGTCCAGTCTCTCACAAAGCCTCACAATGCCTCTCTTTCCCTTAGGCATGCACTGTCTGTCACACATCCCCCCTTGTAGGCTAATTCATTAAAACATTCACACCACATATTACCACAGAGTGACTAAGACTTATTCCAGAGCTACATTTAAAGCATGGATGAAAAGACAGATTTATCTACCTGTGCATCCTTAAACATTTTCTTCAACCCCTTCTGCATATGCTTGAGTTTACGTGACTGGACACCGCTGTAGGCCAGCAGCATACCCCCGAACTGCCTCTCAGTGATTCTGCCATCCATGGGATCATTCCTCTCAAACTAGGGAGGGAAAAGAGAGAAAAACAGATTGAGTGCTATGCGGTGGAACAAACACTGATACGAAAAAGAGAACATGGGGAAACGGGAAACCGTTAATACTGGTGTCAGGCTTCAAGTTGAGCCACGCTTAGAGCTGGCACTAGTGACATTAAATGTGCACGTGTCTTTTTACAACATTTCGCTGCAACAACAGTACGCCTCAAGTCAACACACTTGATTTACGTCTGAGAATGCTTGACATTTCTCTCTGAACTTGTTGACTTCTAGAGACGACGTATTTCTCGCAGGCAGAAGGTGACTAAGCCAAAACAAGCCTGAGCTGCCCACCTTATGATAATGAGAATGACATGCATTCTTTGATGTTTAAGTTCATCATCACGAGAGTTATAACTATAAGGGGCGTTCACGCAAGAAGCAACTGGTTCATCGTGCATCACTGTGAAGCTGATAGTTGGTTCCTAGTAGGCATTCTAGGCTCCAGTTTCCTAGGTAACCCCCTAATCTACACTGCTCAAAAAAATGAAGGGAACACATTGATCACACAGTTAGGAAGCATAAACCATTGTGAATCCATTTCACCTGCTTTGGTGCAAATGGAAGTGACAACAGGTGCACTGGAGTGACATCAACACCACCTGCAGAATCATGTAAAACTCCTCATCCTTTGTGTTTTTACTTTGTTTGTAAAACCATCTACCACTACCTCCTTCCTTCTCCCCGAGAGAAATATTTTTTTGATTTAATTGTCAGTTTACTCTGGGACCAAATATAAATAGGGACAGTAAGATTGGTTTCCTCTGTGTTAAACTCCTTATCCCTGCTGACTAATTTTCTTCTAGTTTTGCTTTTGCTATTGCTCTTGTCACTACTTGTAGCAAGAGATGGTCCCTAGAGCCCATTCAGGTTGCACAGGTAGTTGAGCTCCTCCAGGATGGCATAACCATATGATCAGTCACTAGAAGGTTTGTTGCATCTCCCAGCACAGCTTTGAGAGTGTCGAAGGGAGGACAGGAGATGGGCTGTTACATAAAGAGAGCTGGAAAGGGCCGTTGATGGGCATGAACCCAGCAGCAGAACCAGTATCTGCTCCGTTGTGTGAGGAGGAACAGACCACTGCCAGGGACCTACAAAATTACCCCCAGAGGGCTACTCATGTGCAAACTCTCACAAGCAAACTCCACAAGGATGACATGAGGTCCTCTTTTTGTGTACTGTGCAGCTCGATTGGGTTTAGCCCGACAACACCACAACTGGCAGGTCTGCCACTGGTGTCCCATTCTCTACACAGATGAGAGCAAGTTCACACTGAACCCGACAGATGTGAAAGAGTCTCGAGACGCCGTGGCAAACACAATGAAATGCTAGTCACTTTAATCGGTTGTCAAGCTCGACAAGAAAAGTTAAACTCAGGATCCATTTTGTGTTGCCAGCGGTTATTTCACCTGCCGTCACTTGAAGCTGCTGAATACCACTGACATTCTGCTGGTTGCTTCCTGTGTGGACACCCCTTAAGGGAAAATACAGAAGCTGCAGGCTCAGCAGATTAAAAAAAAAGAAAGAGGGCAAACAAAAGAAAAAAACTTGAGGAATAAGATAACCAGTGTTAAACTGAAGTCAACCTCATCTGTTGAGTTATGATTTCACCAACTGAGGACACTGTGGTATCATTAAGACCCGACACAGTATTTCTTTTCTTGCAGATGCTCAAATGTGAGTCTCGTCCTCTGAGCCTCTGATAATGCCAATCATTATGGTTGGGAGCATCATTTAGGCACTAGGAATGCTAAATACCAGCACAACCATATGCTCAGCAGCACTGGTCCGCTCTTGTTACAGCAGGGGCATGGCTTTTATATTTAACAAAGGTGGTTTGACAGTGTAGTGCTGACACACAATCCACATAGCGAATTCCTCATTCTTTTTGTTTTTACTTTGTGTGTAAAACCACCTGTCACTACCTCCTTCCTTCTCCCCTGACAGAAAAATTTATTTGATTTAACTGTCAGCTTACTCTGGGACTACATATGATACTGACAGTAGGATTGGTTTCCCCTGTGTGGGAAAAAGCAATTCATTTTCCTCTGCAGCTCCTAATAAGTACAGAGACTTAAAATGCATTTACATTCAAATGAACTGTAACTGTACACATACTGCAGTAAACCAGTAGATGGAAAATTGAAGCTGAGTCCTCTCCTCATTAATTTTCCATTTTCATTACCTCCAGTTTAAGCACGTCATGCTGCAATTTCCTTTGAAACTCCAGGAAACTGCCAATGGTGAGTTTGCCCTTCAGGTCCCCTCCAAAGAAATATGTGGTGAGGGCGGAGCTGCAGCCACCTGTCTTCAGGGTGTTTCCTGTGGTGGAGCGGTCGCGGTGTCGCATGCCCATGCTGGTCTGGGAACGAATGATGCTCTGGACCTACAGAAGTGGAGTGTTAGCCAGAGTTTTAGAAGTACTTATTTATTTTCAGGGCACAGAACTCTATTAAGTCTCAGGAATTTAATACAATAATAATGCTGTACATGTACAACTGTATAAGATAACCTGAGCTCCATGTGGTGTTATCACAGATTGTTGAGCACAGCACCTATCGTTCCCCTTTGAGAAAATGTCACACTGGTAGACGTCACTGTGGGACCCTACCTTTATTACCTGCCAGTGTATGTTATTATAATACAACTAGAAGCTACTCTAGATATTAAATCTCGATAGCTCTTTTAAGCTCCTGTCATTTTTAATATGATGATTTTGTGCCAGTTTGTGTGCATCTGCTGCACGTAGGACGTGCTGCTGATGTTAGTTTAACCTGTTCAAACTCTTCCAGGTCCACCTCTCCGTCGCCGTTCAGATCAAACATCTTGAAAGCTATCTCAAAGTTCCTCTGAGGAGCTGGACACAAGAGCAAAACAAAAGAAAAGTCACACTAGATCAAGTCAGATAACAGCTTATAAACAAAGAAATAGTTGTGCAGTATCTTCAACTTTCACCTCACTGGGGGTGACATGAAGTTCTCACACAGGAAAAACAACCATCAAACTGCAAAACAAAATCGGTCCCACCTTCTGCCAACAGCGAAGCTGCTAAAAACACACTGCACAGTGTATATGAGCATTCCTGGAATACAGCACTTGTTTTCTTCACTGTCTCCAATATGCAGACTTTTGTGTATATTTTCTGTGCATATCAGCTGCACAAAATCATCTTTAATGACCACACAACCAGAATCTTGATTTTTGAGTGTAATTTTACATTTACAATTTCTCCAAGCCCATACTTCCATCTCATGCAATGATATTTAAAAGTATTTGGTACGTCGTAATAAAATATTTACTCTGCTATACACCTTTGCTTTATGAAATTAAGTAACTAGACCTTTACTGTTTGTTTTTAGAAAATTACCTAAACTGTAACATGTTGTAAGACTTAAACACAGATATGACAAAATGTTATGACCACCCTCGCTTAATATGCAGCTGGTCCTTTGAGTGCTGACAGCTTAAACCCACTGAGGCATGGACTTTATAAGAAGTCTGACGGTGCCTGGTGGTAGCTTGTGCCAGGCGCTATTACCAACCCTGTTTCTTGGACCAAGCCCATCCCTCATTAATTGTTTGACCTGCCGCAGAGCAGAGCAGTGTCAGCAGCAAAACGTTGTTATGAGACGTAACAATCAAAATTTACACGATCATCTGTGAGTGGTCATAATATTTTGACTCATCTACATAATTCGTACACCAAAACAATAACATGCAGTATAAAACATTATACAATCTCTCCTATATTGTTAAATTCTTTTCAGAGCTTCACATTGTTATTGTACAGTTAACTATTATGAGTATTTATTGCTTCAAACATCCCTCAACTCCTTTTATGGAAGGTGCAAAGGATTAAGACGATATCAAAGAGGTAAATGTGTGACACTGTGAGGTGTAAATCTAAATCTAGTAGTCAAAATGTGCCCATGTTAAATGGACTGGAACCAACCATAATGCATCCTGCTTTGTCTGCTTAAAAAAATGACTTGTCCTTGAAAAACTTCCCTTAAGGCTTTTTTTTCCCATATAAATGGATTATAATAAAAGGTCTAGCTGAGCTAGGGATAAAAGTTTACTAGCCTTTGGAGAGGAAGGAGTCAAGCTTCGTTTTCATTTTAACTCCGACACATTCAGAGGAGAGGAATTAATGTGCGGTTTATTTCCTGTATCAATGACCGATACTAGATCAAATTAAGATTGATTTGTGGAACACATCCAAATAAGCTGACTTGGTCGATTCGCATTAACATTTACAAACCCACGTGTCACATGTCCTATCCTACCTAATAATGTCACATTGAAATAGTTCCCTTTTATTTCCTGTCTTAAGTGATGGCACAAATGTAGAGAGCAGAGAAGTCACAGAAGAGACCCTCATGAGATTTGATTTGTGAACCATGCATAAGATTTAAAGGATGTCATACCTAATGAGAAGGGTCACATAAACCATTTCAATTCTAAGCAGTCTTGCACATTTCAACAATGCACTTACTTGACAGCACAGTGGTGAGAAAGATGTAGTCAGAGAAGGAGATAAGGCCACATTCTCCCAGTGTGTAAAATATGCTGTCCTCATCTGCAAACTTCTCCCTCTCCTGGGCGATCTTCTGCTCATCCAGGTCAGGACACACACACACACACACACACACACACAAAAAAGGAAAAATTATATTAAAAGCCTTTCACAGCTTCTACAGCTGTGGAGTGTTGTGTGTGCAAGCACGTTTGTGTGTGTGTGTAAGAGCGAGGCCCAATTAGAGACTGGTTCACAAAACACACAAAAATGTACACACATTCTGGTCTTTTACACACACACACACACACTTTAAAAAAGTTACTTTGTATATACAAGTTATCACATTAACAGTCATGCAAGTGCTGCATACACATGAAGCCAAACAGGTAGGCGAGGATGGTGATGATTAGTCAGTGGTCAGTTCGAGTACAAAACCATTTATCCACCAGAGACCGTACTCACAGTGAGAAACTGACAAAGAGAGGGAAAACGTCACGAGAGACTGCAGCACAAACACACACACTATTAAACATATCTGTAACATAACCCAGTGTATTAGTCATTAAAAACAAGGTGAATTTATCTTTCTCTTTCACACACCCACATACACAAACACACAGTTAACCATGTTTTCCATGTGTATATTCACAGCACTAAATGAAAGTGTGACTTCATCACATGCACACTACACACTCAGTGACAGAGACTTGAAAGACAGTGTCCCACTAGCAGGGCTCTCCACCAAACAGACGGACAGAGCATGCCTAGAGAGGGGTGAGGGGGCGGAGGGGAGGTTGGCCCACGTGGTGTTACCTCCATCTGCAAATAGGTCCATTTCAGGGGAGGATGAGGAGGGAGGAAAAACAACTGTTAGAAAAAAAATCATGTCCTCTGCTGTCTTTAGCAGGGTCTTAAATGACAAAGACAGGTATTTGCATTCACATTGCTGCACATGGCAGGCACGCACACACACACAACACACACACACACACACACACACACAGAAACAATCTTGCTCAAAACAAGATAATTGGGCGATGCCACTCAAAGAATTCAATTACGCTTTGCAGTCTTCACGGTATGCAACTACAATTAGTGTACAAAATATTATCAAACTAAGGCTATGATTTGCTCTGCTACACATTATTACATTGTGTGTACATTTAGCATATCTAAACTGAAGTGAATCCAACTGATGTAGTAGTATAATCACAAGAGCTGCATGCTTAGTACACTACAAATCAAAGCTAATCTCATATTATCACTTGCAGGGGAAGCAGCCCTATATTAATTACATTAATTTCAACATATGAATACAAATATTTGGTGGCACCCCCTTCATATCTAATCTTTCAAATTATTACCCCATATCCGACTCCCTTCTCATTGCATAGAATCTGTATAACTGCTGCTTAAGATAATTAGTATGAGCTCATAAAGTTGATATCTATCGCCAATTCACATCTATCCTCAGTCTTAAAAGTCAGGATGTGAAGACAACATTGGTTTTTGCTGTGACTTTAATTACCGATACATTCATGGTCTAAGGAGAAGGGAGTGGGGAGAAAGGAGCAATCGGAGGAAGAGAAAGTTATTTTTTATGATACTGGTTGACAGGAAGTGACAGAAGAAGAAAGACAGCAAAGGGCAATGTTTCAATTCCAGGTGCTTTGCAGGCTTTACAGGTGTTACTGCCTGTATAAATGTAAAAGAGTACAAGAAAGAAGAGAGCAAAAAAAAAGAAGGGTGAGAGTGAAAGAGGTTGGTATTGTCCCCTAAGTTGGGAACAATGACACATGGAACAAGCTCTCTGGGTCTGAGGCAAGGCTGAGATATAACGCCAGTCTACAAAACAGAAATAAAGGCTGCCACACAAGTGTGCATGCCAGTGGGCACAATGGGACAGCTACAAGGCTGCACACAAAGAGACATAAACACACTGGGCCTCATTATAAAGATCAGAACAGAGGCACAAAGCACATTAGGCATAATATCACATCTTTCATTGGTTTGAGTCAAGGATAAAAGCATCCTCATAGAAAAGCCAAAAATGGCACTGGAGGAAACCAAATCCAATTATACCCCAGCTTCCAAAAAAAGTTGAGACACCATTTAAAATTAATTAAAAAGAAAATTCTACAATTTGCAAACTCATTATTAATTCCATTTAATAGAAAATAGTATGTATATACATAAGATGTGTATATATATATATTGTTTTTCTCTAAATTTCAATTTGCAGATGTCATCTAAAAACACGTTAAAACCATACTCAAAAAAAATATATAAACACAAACCCAAAAGGTTCATTTAAAATGCCATACCTTTTAACATGCTCATGCACTCCAGGAGGAATGGTACTGAGTGCTGTGAACTGATCGCTGACCACGCTGTGTCTGCTTTGTGATAACACATGGACTGCTGCATAAAGATCTGCTATTGAAGCCTGAGATGGTACTGAGTATATACACAAACTGTTGTGCTTATACATTGTTGAATAGTTATGAGATGAAATAGGAAAATGTTTTGTGCGTTTATATTTTTATTGAGTGTACTAGAAAACAATTCAGAATCATTCTGTGAAAGACTCTGTGAGCAAATACTGAAATGTAAAGATATGTAAAAATATTATTTCTTATTGTAGCAACTAATTTATTTATTTCTTCAGCTACACTTTATAATATCATTAAAGGATTCAGGAAATCGTACGTAAAGTGCAAATGCAGGAAGTATTGAATGGTCATGATCTTCACTGGCACTGAATTTAATAAAAAGACATAACATGGAAGAGTCACATTATATCTGCAACGCTACCACACAAACAGATAAAATAATAAAAATTTTAAAAACTACACAAACACGATCCAAAACACTGCTGCATTTCTGGGTCCAAGTCCAATTATGATGGACTGGACACAGACATCAGCCAATCAAAATTTGAAATTCTACTTGGAAATCATGGAGCCATGTCAAACAGGGTAAAGAGGAGGGAGCCATCATCTCACAATTTATATGACCCAAACTGTTGAAATCCTACATTAAGCAAAATATTTTTCTTTTAATACTGTAATACAGTAATTCCCTCTGATTCCAAATGCTTACAGCATGTTTTTCAATGAAGAGCTGATGCAACACAGTGGCAAGCGTTCCTGTGTCCCCACTTTATGTGAAACCTGTTGTTGAACTCAAAGTCAAAATGGGATGTTTTTATATACAATTTACAAATAAAATAAATACATTTTTCATAAATGGGGTTATAAAATGTCCACGCAATGGAAACTAGTACCATAGTAATCCGATATTATTATTTTAAAGGCTGCAGCCACAGGTACTAACTCAAAAGCCACGCAACCAGTCTACTCTGATGCAGCCTGTGTCCTACTAGGTAAACAACCTAATTTTATCTTTTAGGATCCCACTCTACAACCACAGACTTCAGTGCCAGTGAGCTGACAATAAAGCATCTCCTCTTCATTTTTGCTTTCGCTCACACACACACACACAGTGTGCCATCATAGTGTGATGTAACACTGTGCACTCTGTTAAGAAGAAGAGGTATGGCACTGTATATATCAAGCTGTGCTCCATGTTTCATACTGCCTTTCCCTTCCTTAGATCCTGTGGCTCCGTTGTAAGGGATCATGGCCAGTCTTACACTTTATCCTCTATCTTTCTGTCACTAGTGCAAGCCTCGGCTTCCAAGATATGCAATACAGGATGCTCCAGCAAAAAGCCAGTGAATGGCACAAAAATGCAAAGAGAGTATAACAGCAGATAAATGACAAAAGACTTATCTACAAAACGCAGCTATTAGGCTACTTGGTTCCTAAGACACTTAGTCTCTGTGTCTAATCAGTGAGTAATTCATTAGTTTTGATAGCTCAACCAGGAGGACATTATGCCTATAAAACACACTGCTGCATTTACTAAGAGGCTCTGAACTACTTTAAAAAAAAAAAAAAAAACCCACACACAGTATTTAACACTTGTAGATTTTTCCCAAAGCAAAGCACTGATCTTTAAATGACTGTAAGCCTGATTGCTGCAGCAATCAAGTAAATTAAAACCTAATGGCTTCTATGTGTGTATCTGTTAATCAGTGCCAACTTCATGCATGCATGTGAGTGAGACTGCTTTTTAGACTTTTGCCTTGAGCCTGGTCATGTCTTCATACACTTCAAACATGTCTTTGTGTGACAGCTACACTAAAGCCAACCCGTGGCTGTGTCCAGATGGCAGACTGAACAATCTAACTAGCCTGTGAGGTGAGGCAGAAACACAGTGCTGACAGAGCTGCTGTCTGGGCAATAAAGCAATAAAGTTTTAAAAAACTTCTTTAGATTTGTTTTCTTTTACTTTTTCCCCTCCGTACAGTGTATTTTTGTTTTATTTATATTTACATGTTTGAAATAAAAACAGCCAATCATTTCTTTGTTAAAGCCACAAAAGCTTGCATTCTTATACCCACAGCCTCTGTTATTATCTCCGACTCGACAAACGACAGAAGCTTTAATACATTCCATTAATTTGTCAGTTTTTTGCTACTTTTATAAAAATATTCACTATATAATGTGATTATTTGGACAGTGACTTGATTTTTTTTAGTTTTGCATTTAACAGATAACAGATTTGAAATCAACAATGAAGATGTGATTGGGGTTTAACAAAAAAAAAACACTCATTATGAAACTGATAGTTTACACTTTATCCCATCTTGTGGTGGTGACAGAGGAAAAATACCAAAGAAAATTGTGTCACAGTCCAAATACCTATGGACATGGCTATATAACACAGCTGTGCTGATGAGAAGGATCAAATCTATGACATCCAGTGTCATAACAAAAGCAAAAAGACATCTGCTGAAGCAGCTTTGATTGATACAAGACATAATTCACACTATTCTGCAGTCTGCTTTTATAGACATTTGGATACCAAAAATATGTCATTTGTCACCCATAAATTTTCCTCCCATCTTTTTCCTCCATGAGTGCCACACCAAATACATTAATTTATGGGTCTAGGCTGAAATTTTCCTGTGTAGGCAGTGACAAAAGGAAATTGCTCTCATTCCACTGTTAATAAATGCATGTGTGTCGAGTGTGCATGGATCTGAGTGATGCCCGTCCCTAAGTGACCTTGCATCTGAATGCAAAGGGAATTTGGTTTACTGGACCATATTGATAAACTGGTTTAAAAAAAAAAGAAAGAAAGAAAAACAGGAAAAAAAAAGTCAGCAACATGTACAGTCTGACAGGCTGACAGTGCAGAATGAGTGAAAGAGGGGAGGAGAGTGACAAGGGATGCATTAAAAATGAATCAGTACCATTATGTCCTTTGCACTCCAGTGTGTGATGTGGTAGCTCTAAGGTTACTGTCACTTTTGTGGGTAAAATAAAAGATTTGAGTTTCAGGGAAAACTGAATTCAGGGTGACCTGCTCGAGATTAAAGTAATTCCAGGTCGGAGTTTGACATTTCTGAATAGTCTGATGGTCTGCAAGCCCACCTGACAACAAGGAACACTTTGAAAACACATCAGATTTCAATAAGGGGTGGGGGGTCATGCTGGCTATCTATACTGATGTGGACTGGTTAATGTGTTAGGAATGAAAGGATGCCACATCATTTGACGGAAATTAAAATTATCAACCTACAGAGGGGTGAATTCAAAGATACCCCAAAAATCAAAGTGAAAAAATTAGGCTAGGCTAGTCTATTTTGCTGAAATTTCACTGCAGCAACTCAAAATGGTAGTCAATCAGGTAGTCAGTCAGGCTGCCATCTGCCTACCTGTGCAACCTCTATAGGGTCCAGGTATAACCTCAAGCTACCAGTAGTGACACTCACCCTAGCCAAATGCCAAACTAGTGGAAAAAAAACAGTCAGAAAAGATGAAGAAGGGGAAAATGTCAGCGGTCTCCACTGTAAAACCATTCCTGTTTTGGGTGTTGTCTCAGCACTGCCCCTCTAGTGCACCTGTTGTTAATTTCAGTAACACCAGAGCAGCTGAAATTGATCAACAACCCCCTCCGCTACTAAACTGACAAGATCAATATCCCACAAGTTTACCTGACTTGATGCTATACTCTGATTAAAAAGTGCTCCTTCCATTTTTTGAGCAGTGTATATCCTCCCCAACAAACACAATGTGATTTTTTCATCTTGGTTACTTCGCCGCAGACAATATTTTCTCCCTGTATATGATCACAGCTTTGGACCAAAACACCGCATCCTGTAGGTGGGTAGGCAGGTGTGTGGGAGGAGAGAAAATTAATGCATTAGCCACCTCTAGTCTCAGGGGTAACCACAAAGCAGGTGTGCCATTAATAACTAATGGAGAGAGCACATTCAGTATAATGCTTCCTGATGTGGAATGCTCAATAAACAAATTTCGTTCACTGAGGACTGACAGCTGTCTTATAAAAGAAAGGGTGAACCGAATTAAATGACCAGCTTTTGAGACAACCCAACCTCTAACACAGTAGAAAGACAGAGAGAAAAAGAGAGGGAGAGAGACCAGAGGATCAGGAATGTTTTTGTGTGAGCTTTCACAGTTAACAGAACAGAGAGGTCAACAAAAGGATGTAGAGAATTAGACACAGCAGAAAAATATATATTGGTCTCTATCAGTCCAAACAGCAGCCCCTGGGAGCTTCCTGTGAAATCAGAAAGGGTAAACATAACAACAGTTGGTGTGACAAGTGGCTCGTTTTCCACTGGAGCAGCCCGCTCTGCACTCCCTCTGAGTGACAGGTGTCGACTTTCAGTCTCTGCGGGTCATCCGGAAGACAGTGTGGCTTTACAAACAGAGCGGGCCAGAACATGTAGGAACAGTTTGCATACATTTAAATGTACAAACCAAGTCCCGCCTTCAGTAACTCTAAACCATGCTCTACAGAAATCATGCAGCACTGACACCCGACAGTCCAGAAGATGGATTTGTGAAGACTATCAAGCACATCAATTCAGCCTTGACAGACTAACAGAGCCATTGTTCTGGGCCTAAAACCACCTCGTGATGCCATCATGCACAGAGAGGGGGCGCCGCCACCAGCTACTTCCTCTGTGAGACACAGGCATTGGAGCAGTGCATGCTGGGAAACAACTCAAGTGCCAAAGCATTTGGAAAGCTACAGCTGTTGTTAGAAGAAATGAAAGATGAGAAGAAAAGGTGTGCATGTAAAGCAAGACAGTGAGAGTGCAGGGGAACAGCACCATTAGGCTGTCTTACTGACCAATACCCTTTAGAAACTAATAATTTTAGCTGCCCTTTTCATCCCAGCTTTGCAATATTTTATAATTATGTAAAATTTACATATAAAAGTAGGTGCACTTTACTTTGCACAACTGACTAGTATATATAAATTATATAGCAGTGCTGCAGTGTTTAATAATCCCTGTCAAGTCAACTATAGCCTGCATTTTCAATAATTCAGCAGGGAAGGCATGGCATATAGCTGCCTCCAACAAAGCTATACAAAGGGCACTGGGAAGGTCTCCAACACAATGTCCAATAACAATGCGGTGTTTGAGTTTGCATATTTGATACAGGATCACACACAGTGGGGCGTGTGCCTACTTCACATTATCACACTGCCAGTCATGATATGATGAAGAGGCTGTAACCTGCCCTTTGCTGCAATTATCTTCATGCAAAAAAAACCAAATCTCTTCAACATTTACGCTACACTAAGTACAAGTATCAGGTGTCTTATTGTAGCACATATACTTGATGGACAAGGCAGAGGTGGAGAGCGCTATGGCAACCAAATAAGCCAAAATAAGACATCTCAGAGTGCTGCTGTTTTTATGCAACTAGTACTTGCATAGGGCAGATAAGCATTTAAATGATCAAGTATTTTTTAAAGTTTGTTAAAAAAGTGGTTAATAATTAAACACACCAATCCCCTGATTACTACAGCAGCTACTGTTCATGCTTGTGCAGGTTACCACCCTATTGCACCATGGTTAAAGCGATTACCAGCCAATCATTAACAAATATGTAACATGGCCATACTCTGCATATTATATATAAATACAATGGAACCGTATTCCACTTCCATCCCAAATACAGCACGTTGAAACCGTGAGGAAAAACCTGAATGGAATTTTAGGAATTGTTATTGGCAAGCCAGGGAAAATATATAAATATTAAAATGCACATTTTTGCTGCTGTCCTAGTCATAGTTGATGTACGCTTACGTTTGATGATGCTGAGATGTGGTACATACAGAAAATAGTGTTTAAATAGCCGTTCCCCTGAACTAACAATGGTGAACAGCTATGCCCTGCATATTACTGCAGAGAAAGAGCAAGTAGTCAAAAGAAAGTAGAGAAATCAAAGGGAGAGGAGGAAAAAGTATAAAGGAGATAGAAGGAATAGCAAGAGGCTACAGAGTGCTTTTTTTTTTTTTCATTCAGGTGCACACATGCTGCTCGGCACACACCCCATACCTGCCAGAAGTCCTGCAGAGAGGGAGGAGCAGAGCGGGAAGGAAGGAGTGAGACAGAGGAGATGAAGAGGAAGTGGGGAGGAGGGTTGGGTAGTTGGAGGGTGGAGAGTGGGGATCAGCAGATGAAATGATTGGGGAAAAGAGACAGCGAAAAAGAGGAAAGTTGGGAGACAGGGAATTGAGGATGACAGTTTTTCAAGAGGAAGAGAAGAGAGAAAATGGGGAGTTATTTGTTACATGAATGAGAGAGAATGTTTGATAAGAGCATGAGAGAATAATCAACAGTTAACATCAGGTCACATCAATATAGGATTACTGCAGCTGAAAGCATACAAACATGAGGGTAGGAAGAATAACCGCAGCGAGGGAGTGAATCAACAGTGGAGAAAAGGTGCATTTGAACAATTTGTTTAGCAAAGACAAGCAGTTAAAGATTTCTAAAACAATCACGTTACCGTGGGCAGGATGGAAAACAACACAATGAACAGGTTGAGTCCATATGAACAACAACTGGTAAACAACCACACAAGTTTGTCTTACACACAGACTGAACCTGGAACAAATTAGTGTCAGCAGGAGATGGTGGACAGAAGGATGGATTAAGTGGTTTGCAACACCTACACATATTCCCCTTTAACTACGCAACCTTACAGTTGGCTTGGCTACTTACTCTCCATAAAACCACAGGAAGTGACATACAGCGATCTTTTAGGAGACCTCTCATGGTTTTCTCACACATGATGTCCTCTTTCCAATGAACTTTAGTTTTAGTTTACCTCTCAACCCCCAGCTGAAATGCTCCTGTTGTACCTAAATGTACTTTCCATCAGCTTCACTTTTAAAAAATATACTACCACTATACTTGCCTAGCCATCTCATATAGGTCTAACTCATTGCATTTTTTAGTTTTGTGTTAACTTTGGAGGAAATAGTAATAGTTTATCCCTCTAAATGTGCTAATGATTCACGTTAAACCAGTGAGAAGAAGGTGTGTGTGTGTGCCTGTGGGTAAAAATGCAGAAAGCTAAATACAGTATCTGAGAAGCCCATGTGTCTAGACATTTGCCTGGCAAATGAAAGAAACATGAGGACTAGAGATACAGATAACATTTACATAAGCAGACAAGGGCCATAAACAAAGAGTGTTCCATTTTGATTTTGGTCTGCCACCGAATTTTGCGAGTCATTTTGATTA